>JAPKLW010006028.1:0-18690 GCA_026898455.1 Plectranthus barbatus | reverse complement strand
AAAAAGGATAATAATTATATTATATTCCCCCATCTATACATGTGTATGAGTATATATAATTACATCAATTCCCAACACATAAAACTCCAAATACACATGCATAACCTTCCAAAATCTCAATCCCCAATACATATTACCTCCATAATCTTCCAAAATTCTCAAAATATAGATATATAACTCAATTCAAATCTCCAAAATCCAAAATAATAACAAGATTTATTTCTCACTTGGGGTTTATTCTCTTATTACATCCGAATAATTTAGACAAGATGGAATTTAAACTCGGGGTATTACATCCCTTCACCCTTATAAAAATTTCGTCCCGAAATTTACATAGCTTCAAAAAGCTCGGGATATCTCTCTCTCATCTTGTCCTCTAGCTCCCATGTTGCTTCCTCGTGCCCATGATGTCTCCATAACACTTTAACAAGCGAAATTAACTTATTCCGGAGCTCTTGCATCTTCCGGTCCATAATAGCCTCTGGCTTTTCTTCATACTGCAAGTTCGGATTAAGAATCACTTCTTCCTGACTGATCACATGTCTTGGATCATAAACATACTTCATCAGCTGTGACACGTGAAATACATTATGAATATTGCCCATATTCGGGGGTAATGCCAATCTATATGCCACTGGACCAATGTGCTCTAGTATCTCATATGGTCCCACATAGCGCGGTCTCAACTTGCCTTTTACCCCGAAGCGCACTATTCCTCTGGAGGGTGAAACTTTGAGGAAAACCTTATCCCCAACCTTAAAACACAACTCTGCCCTCCTAGAGTCGGCATAAGACTTCTGTCTACTCTGCGCTTCTCTGATTCTTTCTCTGATCTGTCGGACTATCTCAATCATCTCACCTATGGCGTCCGGTCCAATAACTTTCCGTTCCCCAATCTCATCCCAGTATAGAGGCGAACGACATTTTCTTCCATACAAGGCCTCATAGGGAGCCATTCCAATTGTTGCCTGGTAACTGTTATTATAAGCAAACTCAATCAAAGGCAAAATCGGCTCCCAACTGTTTCCCCTGTCTAATACCACTGTTCTTAGCATATCTTCGAGAGTTTGAATGGTCCTCTCAGACTGACCATCTGATTGAGGGTGAAACGCCGTACTAAAATTCAAGCGAGTACCCAATTCCTGTTGCAAACTCATCCAAAATCGAGATGTAAACTTCGCATCTCTGTCGGACGTGATTGACTTTGGCACTCCGTGCAGTCTGACTATCTCTCGGACATAGATCTGTGCTAGCTTATCTGATCCGTAATTTACCTTAATTGGTAGAAAATGAGCACTCTTCGTTAGACGGTCCACTACAACCCATATCACTGTATTCCCTTTCTGTGACCTTGGTAATACTGTCACAAAATCCATGGTAATATGTTCCCATTTCCATTCAGGAATGTCTAACGGCTGCAACTTTCCATACGGCCGTTGATGTAATGCCTTAACCTGCTGACATATCAAGCACTTCTCTACATACAAGGCTACATCCTTTTTCATACCATCCCACCAGTACTTACTTTTCAGATCTTGGTACATCTTAGTACTTCCTGGGTGAGCGGTATACGGCGTATCATGTGCTTCGCTCAAAATCTCATTCTTTAGTTCCTCACTGTTTGGCACTAAGATTCGATCCCTGAATAATAGCGCACTGTCATCTGCTTCCCGATACTCTCCCACTGGCTTAACCTTCAGCTTCTGACGCAATTTCTCGATCTCTGCATCCCTCTTTTGTGCCTCAATAATCTTCTCCCTCAGATCTGGCACTACTGTCAATACTGCCAAATCATACTTCTTTCTCTCTGAAGGTGATATTACTTCTAAGCTCAACTTCTCAAATTCTCTGATCAAACTGCCTTCTCTTGTGAGCATACAGCCTAACTGAACTTCTCCTTTCCTGCTCAAGGCATCTGCTACTGAGTTCGCCTTACCTGGGTGATAATTGATCGTCAAGTCGTAATCATTCACAAGCTCTAACCATCTCCTTTGCCTCATATTCAGATTCTTTTGTTCGAAGAAGTACTTCAAACTCTTGTGATCCGTGAATATGGCACACTTCACTCCATAGAGATAGTGTCTCCAAATTTTTAACGTGTGGATTACGACCGCTAACTCTAGATCATGAGTTGGATAATTCACTTCATGCGGTCTTAACTGTCTTGACGCATATGCTATCACCTTTCCATCTTGCATCAGAACACAACCTAACCCGTTCTTCGAAGCATCAGTATAAACTTCAAAATTCTTATCTGGCTCTGGCACTGCTAGAACTGGCGCGGTTGTCAACAACTGCTTCAACTTCTGGAAGCTCTCCTCACATTCCTCTGTCCATTCAAACTTGACATTCTTCTGTAGTAACTGGGTCATCGGCTTTGCGATCTTCGAGAAGCCCTCGATGAATCTTCTGTAATAACCGGCTAAGCCCAGAAAACTACGAATCTCGTTCGGCGTAGTTGGTGGTTTCCAGTCCATCACTGTCTGAATCTTGGCTGGATCTACCTTAATTCCATCCGCCGAAACGATATGACCCAAGAATGTCACTTCTCTCAACCAAAATTCACACTTACTGAATTTGGCATACAGCTTCTCGTCTCGCAGGGTCTGCAAAACTGTTCTCAAATGCTGCTCATGCTCTGCTTCGCTCTTCGAGTATATTAGAATATCATCTATGAATACCAACACAAAGTTGTCCAAATACGGATGAAATACTCGATTCATCAAGTCCATGAATACTGCAGGAGCATTCGTGAGTCCAAACGGCATTACTACAAACTCGTAATGACCGTATCTAGTCCTGAACGCTGTCTTTGGAATGTCCTCCTTCCGAATTCTCAACTAGTGGTACCCTGATCGAAGATCGATCTTAGAAAACACTTTTGCTCCCATGAGCTGATCAAAAAGATCATCGATCCTCGGCAACGGGTATCTGTTCTTCAATGTCAGCTTGTTTAGCTCCCGGTAATCAATGCACATATGCATCGACCCATCCTTCTTCTTAACGAATAGAACCGGTGCACCCCATGGTGACACGCTTGGCCTGATATAACCCATGTCCAATAGCTCTTGAAGCTGGACCTTCAATTCTTGTAACTCCTTCGGGGCCATGCGGTACGGTGCTTTAGAAATTGGTGCCGCATCCGGTTCCAGATCGATGGTGAACTCTACTTGCCTATCTGGCGGCAGTCCTGGCAATTCATTCGGAAAAACATCTTCAAATTCCCTTACGATTGGAACATCTTGCACAATCAGTTCAGGCTTCTCTTCTCCTTCCAAATACACTAAGAAGGCTTGATTTCCGACCTTACGCAACAACTTCGTTGCTTGAATCGCTGAAATTACGGGTACTCTCTGCCTTTTCTTAAATCCATGTACAAATGCCTTCTCATTCCCTAGCTGAGGAATGATTACTCTTCTCTCACGACACAAAATCGTCGCCTTGTTCTCTGACAGCTAATCCATTCCTAGGATTACATCTACATCGTGAATATCCAAAACGTTCAGTTCGGCTACTTGAATTTCATTCTCGTTCATCTTGATTCTCAAGTCTCGGCACACTAAAGTAGAAGTAGTTGTTTCTCCTGAAGGTATTGCTACGTTCAAGTCCTGACTGTTCTTCTCTACTTTAAGTTCTAATGCCTCAACACATGCAGATGATATTAATGTATGCGATGCTCCCGTATCGAACAGTACCATAACAGGTATGTCATTAATACATCCCATACCTGCCAAGTTGCCGTCATCCTGATTCCCATCCAAAACATAGGCTCTGGCTCTCCTCTGTGGTCCGTCTCCACCTTGTTGGTTTCCCTCCTGATTCCTTGGTGGAGCCTGATTGCATTTCCTGCCTCCTCCTCGGTTCCCAACATTGCCTCTCCATGGCTGGCGATGTCCTCTGATAGCCCTTAGATGCTGGTTTGCAGGCCTCTGAATATTCTGGCGGTTTTCTCTCTGAGCCGGTGGTGTAGGGCAGTTGTTAGCATAGTGTCCTTGCCCTCCGCAGTTGTAGCATCTGACCGCATTTCCTTGGCAATTCCCGGTATGCTTTCTACCACACCTTTGGTAGTATTGCGGTCCAGCTTGTTCCCGCCTCTGGGCCTGCTGAGGGTTAAACCTCTGAAAATTCTGATAGTCTGGCCTCCCTTGGAAGTTTTGCGGCCTGCCTTGGTCATGGCGCTTCTGATTGCCCTGACCCTGCACGAATTGCCTCGGCGGCTCCTCAAACTTCCTCTTCTGATTCGAGCCTGAATCCTGCGCCTCCTGCGCTCCCCACGCTGGCATCTTCTTCATATTTTTGGACGCTTCTATGTCCAATGCATGACCCAATAGCTCCTGGTAACTCAACCCTTTCATGGTTGCCAGTTGTGTGCGAATTTCCTCGCACAATCCGTCTCTGAACTTCTCTGCCATCTTCTGTGGCGTATCTGCCAGATGCGGCGCCATCTCCAGTAACTCACCAAACTTGGTGTCATATTCTTCCACGGTCAACTTGCCCTGCTCAAACAAAAAGAACTCTACCGCTCTCTCCTTCCGGTACTGCCTCAGAACGTACTTTTCAAAGAACGCTTCTTTGAATTCCTCCCAGCTAATGTTGTCCCTCTGTGCTGGAGCAATGGACTTGGCATAGGTCTCCCACCACCTATCTGCCTTTCCCTTGAGCTGGTAGGACATACAATTAATCTTCTCATCTTCCGAGCATCTCATGTGCTTGAATATCTTCTCCAGCTCTCTTATCCAATCTTCTGCAGCTGAAGGTCCTCCTGTTCCGTCAAAAGTTGGTGGGTGCTGCTTCCTGAATGTTTCCACCCACATAACAGATGGAATTTCTGGTACAATTTCGTGAGGTGGCGGATTCTGTCCTTGCTGCCCCGCAGCACTCTCTCCGTCAGATAAGATTTCAATATTATCATGTCCCTGATAGACGGGATCTTCTTCCCAGAGTGGTTCGTCATATGCAGGTTGTGGAATAGCTCTTCCACGACCTCGGCCTCTCTGGCCTCTACCTCTTCCCCTGCCTCTGCCTCTGCCTCTGCCTTGATCAATGTATTCCATTATTCTTTTCTGCAAAACAGTATAAATTAGAATCCCGCAACACTCTCAACAAGATATCCAACATTCACCCAACTCTTAAATAACCACAATAAATGACTAAATCAAATATCCTTCAACAATCAAAATAATGTCACCGTACATTGTTCTAACATAATCATCAGAAATAAAGGTCTAAAATACAACAACAAAGTGTTCAACAATAGGAAAAAGTCCAATACAGATTACAGAGCAACTAAACAAGGGAGTCATCAAATCTGTCACTCGGATCCCTTAGACGGATCCTCCTCCTCCTCATCCTCATCATCACCTGCCTGCGCTGGCTCCTCTCCCCCATCTGGTACCACTGGTCTCTGGCCTCTACTGCCCTCGGTATCACTGGACAAGCAGATCGGTGCCTGTCTCGTCCCATAACCGTGAATGGTCCCATATCCGCCAAACATATCCTCCTGTCCACTAGGAGTCGGCCTGGGCCACATCTCTGCGCTATCCCGACCTGGATCCTAAGCTGGTACGGCCTGACTGGGTCCTCCCACATCCCACTGTGACTGCGGATACGATGGAATGGGTGGTCTGTGATCTCCTGTAGACATCGTAGGGCCCTGATACTGTGTAGGTGACTGGACTGTAGTCATAGACATGCTGCCAAGTGCATACGGGTCATAAATCCCTCCCTGCAGATATCCGGGCGGAAATGGCATGTATGCCGCGGTCGGAGTACTAGGCACATGTCGCACTCTCCGTCTCGATGTAGGGGCATGCACGGGTGCAATCTGAGCATCAGTCGGCGCTGGTGGTGAAGATGGAGTATACTCAGGTGACGAAGTCCTGGTCCGAGATGCCTGCGTGCCTCTAGAAGATGCTGGCGAAGGACTCCCCTTAGCAACTACCTTCTGAATCAAATCCCCCATAAAATGACGATAACTCCTCGCGGTGCCTGTCTCGCTATCACAATGCCACCTAACCAATGATAATACCCATCTAGTCCATCTCTCCGGCATAAGGTTCATCGTTAGCTCCATCGCCTCTCTATCTGTCACTCCCAAGTGACGTACTCTCTTCCATAACTACAGGTAGTCCACTAAAGTTGCCGCGAGGTTATCCTCAGTGAAAGGAAGTCGCTCTCTGAAACGTCTCACTAACCGATCCTGTGATGCCATCTGCCACCAAAACATATAATAAACAGTCAGTACGAGGTCATATATAATAACTACACCACACACCCAACAGAGGTTCCATCGGATCCTCACATAACACACTGACTCACTTCGAGTCTAATACATCCATTAGGTTCATCATGTACCTTCTGTACGATTACTTTTTAGCTTGTAGTTTCTACAAGTCAGACTCATTCCTACACTCAGTCAAAACAACAAATAAGGAAATTTTCAATTTCCTCACTCAAGTCAAGTTCTAAGTTCAGTCATTACAAATCTACTCATTCCACTCTTACAACACCATCTCACCACTACCAACCCAAACAAGTCAATGCCTTTTCAAGGCCCACAATTATTCAGTTCAGTTCATTCAGGTTATCCTTCCGTTCAATAACAAATTATACCACTTTATAGCTCATTATTCTCTAATGCATCTATAGCCATTATATTGAGGTTTGATTACTTGCAATTTACTCAAATATTCAATCAGTATTTTCACAATTAAATCACATTTTCAAGGTGGACACCTCACCGGTGCCAAAACACAAAAATTTTCCACATATAAACATCAACACTTTTCAAACATCACGTTCTCCACCTCCAAAATCACAACTTCTCAACCATTTCCATCAACAAATAATATTAACATTCTTGCTAAATCATAAAATTCAACCTTCTCAAATCAATCCACCCTTTTCCCTCTATAATAAATTCGTTTTTCTTTCAATCCCAATTACTTTCAAAGGACTCATATGGTTTCAAAGCTTTCAAATCGTACTGGAATTGCAAGTAGGGAAACTTTTAAACTTTAGAAACTTAAAAACATACCTCAGGTAGCGCAGGATGGAGTAGGGTGTAAGCATGGAGAGTATTTCTCACGATCTCTCCCAAATAAAACACTTCTATGACTCGAAGTTTTCAAAGAAATTTGAAATCCTTTTTAAAAAATTTGAAAACTAAAGCTCTGATACCACCTTTGTAACACCCCCAACTGACCTTCCCAATTTGGGGTCACGTTACATTGATGTTCAGGTTTTATCAAACACATTTCTCGAAATAAATAAGCGGAAGACTTTAAGATAAATAGAAGACTATACAACATTTGAAATTTAAACTTCGAGTCAGAGTATCAAAACATGTTTAAGTTATTGAACATTCAAAAGTGGGAAGGGATAAGTCAGAGAGCGGTGCAGCAGTGTGTGTAGCGTGATGGTGACATGTATATGAAGATACATGTCACAGGATCTTATTTATTCTTTCAAAAGCTTCTTCATTTCACCAGCTTACACCCCGCTACCTCCATCCATACTGCTTAACCTGCGCGTTTTAGAAATAACGCGAGGGGCTGAGTACTTACGTACCCAATGAGAAACATGCCCAAAAAACATACATTTATATAAGAAACATGCTATGCACTCACACAAATAAACGTGGGGTTTTGTTGAAAAGAACCACACTATCCAAAACATTTTATTTTCACGCACGTGCTATTTACATGTTATTATATCTGTTTCAGTGTTGTAACTGGAAGTTGGCCGACTTCCAAGTTACTATGATCAGTTAGGAATGTAAACACACTCAACCTACTGTCATCTAAGTGCACTAGTCTCAGAAATCCATTTTGAGACCCGATCGTTTAATATTATCAATCAAATTCTCCATAATCAATCTCATCCACAGTTCTCACATTCAAGTACAACATATTCCACCTTATATCTTCAAAATCCCAATCATATAGAGTCGCTACTCCATACTACTAAATGAGTTCTAGCGCAGTTATGAGAACCTGGTTCCAAACTCATTTATTATTCTCTCTTGTCGATGGGAAACGACAGAGGACAGATATAATAGCACAAAATAAGCATAGCAGTTTCATTTTAAAATAAAATAGTTTATCACGTATTTTTGAAATGAAAAAAAACACACACATTTTGTTTTTATAGTTGAAATAGTTTCCCTCCTCGTTATCGGCTTTTGTATAGATGCTTCTTTGCGAGATTGAGCTCAACTGTCCTTGCTCTCAATTTCCTACAATTAATCACAGGTCACCAAATTAGGACGAACGATCTAGGACAACGATAAGTTTAGGCAATTCTAACCCAACTTTCACTCATCTTGATCTTCCTAAAATCTTTTCATTCGATCCAACATAGTTCAAGATTCAAATCCACATTCAAACTCAACAAATCTCATATACCAAGTCTCAACGTCTATCAATTCATATTTTCTTGATCAACATGCTTCTCAATTCGTAATATAATCAAATGGGTTGAAAGGATTCGAAATGGTATGAAAAATAGCTTGAAAACTATGTTTTATACTCTAGGGTCGAGATCCATTCCGAACGGGTTGTGTCCGTCCCGAACGGAACGGAAAATTTCCAAAAACCCACCCTGGCCGTGCATGATTCCGAGTGGAATCCCCCCATCCCGAGCGGGATGGGGTCCTGCTCCTGCGCGATTTTGCCGTGAGCCGTCCCGAGCTGGACGAGTCATCTTCCTCGCGACTCCAGGCTCTGAAACTCAAATTTTCCCACGATCTAACCACCCAAATCAACATGCAATCATATCTAATTGATCCCTAGACGTCCTAGAACTCGAATCTAGCTTCAAATTTCAATTTAAACGCATGATTCTAAGTTGAGAAATTCTCACCGGAGTTTATGGTGGAGGCGGCGGTGGAAGGGTTTTCCGGCGACAAAACTCGAAGTTCTCGGTCCCCAAATATTTCCTTGTACATGAGGAACACGAAAATACACATTTTAACCCAAGAAATTCGAATATAAACAAGTTTCAAACCAAAATTGCAACTAAAATCTGGAAATTGGGGTGATGAGCACCCCACCTTCTTACCTCGATAACTTTGTCGATTCTCCACCCCACGAGCTCTACCTTAGCTCGAATTGAAGCCTGGAACGAGATCTAACTATTGGCGGTGGTTTCACGATCAATGGTGGCCGGAGCCGGCCGGTGTCTTGTCGGAAAGTGGAGGTGGCGAGGTGGTGGGTGTCTGAAACTGGAGCTCTCCCTGCTCTCTCTCTCTCTCTCGATATTAACAAGGTAAGGAGGGGAAATATGGTATAATTTAGCCTATAAAATATGTATTATGCATATACTCATAATATATATTATATTACACTATTATATCTATATGTATATACGTATTTAATTATAAAAAGGATAATAATTATATTATATTCCCCCATCTATACATGTGTATTAATATATATAATCTATATATATATTAAAGTAAGGCCGGAAGCAAAACAAGGTAACTTTGAGTTGCATTAATTGTTCATTAATTAACTATTTAGTTCATTAATTAATTAGTCAAACATTCTATAAATATAAATAACAATTATATAATTGTATATATATTAAAACAAGACTTAAGATAATAAATAGAAATATTCAGTTACATTAATTAGTGTGTGAAAATGTTCTGTAATTATCTTCTTATAATTATGCATTGGTATTATAATCAATAAGATTAACTTTTTTAATTATTATTTCCATAAAATAAATATAGTGATGAATTATTATTTCCATGGATAAATGCAATATTATTTTAATATAAATAATTGTAGTAATAATACATAAGTGAGTTATAAGGAAATTAGGAGTCCACAATACAATCTCGAATTAATCTATATATTTTAGAAAAATATGCATAAATAATTAATTATTTTTTCTTAATTATAATTTATTTCCTTATAGTTATGCGTTAAATGAATTTGATTAATTCTCTTCAATTATTCTTTCCATATAATAAATAAAACGATTAGCTATTATTTCTCAATAGATAAATGCTTTGCTGATTATTTGAATATAAATAATTATAGGAATAACACATGAACAATTGTAAAGATATTAGTGATACACAATACAATATATAATTAAATCAATATATTTCTAAGAAAATATTCACAAATCAATTAGAATAATTTTTTCTTAATTACTATTTTTTCATAATATAAGTGGGAATTATAATTAATTTCCAAGAGAAAGAAAACTAAATAAATAAATATAGATATAAATTCTTATATGTATCAGATTGTCATATCTCAGCTAAAAATATGTCAAAATAAAAACTTCAATAATATCCCAAGATCATCCCTTTCTATTTAATTGTTTTCAATTAAATATATATCAAATCTTACAAAATTTAATTAGGAGATTGTATTTATTAATAAAGGAAATAGTATTATATTTATTAACTAAGGAAATAATATTCTTTCCTCTCAAATAAGTCACTAAAAATAATCATACAAAGTATTAAGGAAATAAATCTCTACAATTAATAAGGAGAAAATATTGTTTATACTACATTATAGAAATTATGGAAAGAGATCATTTGTCGCAATTAATGACAAATATTATGTCGATTTTAGTTGACTAATTAACATAATTAATATTGCTAGATGTGCATAAATACTCAGTATTTTGGATCTCATAATTCATATTGTTTAGGCTTATACAATTAGTTAATGAAAAATTGAGAGAGAAAAAAGTAGGGAAATACAAAAGAAGAGATTTTAATACTGCTATAAAGGAAATTCTACTCACTTTTATTCTGGTAATGATGTACAATGAGGTTTATGATCTATTTATTCTAGCCATGTTATTCTTCATTTTGCTAATATTATTGTAATGAATTAAATATATTAGCAATAGTTTTTTGTTCTTTTTCACATTGATATTGTTGTAGTCCATTGTTTCCTCTATATATTACGATCTTTTTTTTTTTTTTTTGGTTCTTTTACTATTTTTAATCTCAATATCATTATTCTTTACTAATGTGTTTGTTCACAATTAACTTTTTTGTTATTTCATTCACTATTATTTGTATGATTCATTTTTGTATCAATTAGTTATGATTAATTTTGATATACATATTATTATATTTAATTGACTGTCTTAATTTTCTATGTCAATTATAGGTGCTGTATTTATCTTTTTATTTCACAAGAGACTAAGGCAAAACAAGAACAAGTGGAGCTGAGAGTTGAACTCAACTACTAATGGAAGAAACATGGGCGGGGAGGGTGCTGCAAAGTGCAAGGGTTTGCCGATTTGGGGTTGGGCACGCCGCCATGGAGTGGGGAGGTTTTGGGACTTGCGGGAATGGGGTCCGGTCGTCTGGCTACAAATTATGTTTTTGTATTATTATTTTTATTTAATTTTTTATTAATGTTCTCTTAATATAATAAGAATAAATGAACAATCAGTTAGATGAAATTTATCTTAAATCAAATAAAAAGATTTAGTCAAATAATATATAAGTATAAAATATTGTTTAATTAAGTTAAAAACAAAAAAAAAATCTCAATATGCAATATTCATTGTCTAATCAAATTTGTAATATAATTAAAATAATTTAATATTTTTGTATATCTGATTTTATTTGGAAGGTGATAGTAATACATTAAATTAATACAAAATAAAGTAATTCCAAATTAGAATGAAAAACTTAAATTTCGACCTCACTATGTTGATTTTAAATATTTGAAGAATAGAGTTTTAAATAAATTGATTTAATTGAATAGTTTCATAATTTTAAAAATTAAATTTCAAATTAAATGTGTTCATAATATTGAATGATAAACAAATGCACAAGTTCTATAGAATTTCTTCAAAATCAAATCAATATATTTCCAAGATTGAATTTATATTCATGTTAAACAAAAATTTAATATTGGAAGTATAAACTAAGATGTTGGAAATATATAATATCTTTTTTATATGGAAGTATATATTCTTATAGTACAATGTTTAATATTATTTGATTTAAATAAACTATTCGAAATTTCGAATTTACATTATTGATGTTGAAACAAACTCAAATTAGACGTTAAGAAATATTTATTTTTTGTTGAAGGTTTTATGAACGTATATATTTTTATTTCGTATTTTACGGATTGTTGTAATAAGATTTTATATGATTATTATTACGTGGAATATTATAATAGTTAAAAGAATATTAACAAATAAAAAATATTATTAATAATATATATGTACTACACATGGACAAACTAGATAAACAATATAATACTTCGTCCGTTCCATAGAAGTAATCTCATTTTTATTTGTGTCACGCCCCAGCCTCCACGAGAGGAGCCGGTCCACTGAGGCGAGACTAATGAAATAAAAATTGATTATCAAATGAATTAACAACGTAGAATGTAGACCAATTTCAACAAAGCCTGGTATTAACCAGAATAATATCAACGAGAAAGAATAACTTATGCCAGACTAAACTATATATTTAGCGAATCAACAGAGTATTGTCAGACCAAAAGAGTATAGCTTTCAGATACAAACAAAACCATACACAATACTCCTGTCATAATTTACAACATGTACATAAAGACCGGTAACAGAGTGCGCAAAAGGATCATAACAGAGAACATATATGAAGATATGTAATCTGGATTATATTACATCATTTACAAACAAAGGTTTAGCTCAGCTCAGTTGCCTCCATCTTCGCTCTACTCAACCTGCATGTTTAGAAATACACACAGGGCTAAGTACATTGTACCCAGTGGACACATTGCCAAATCATACATATATAAGACTGACATGCCAACTCACACAGCAACACATGAGCTTTTACTTTAAAATGGACTCATATCCTACAAAACATTTCCTCATAGCTGCGCAGTTTAACTCAACCCATACATTCACTATCTGTTTAAAAGGTGTGATCAGGAAGCAGACCTACTTCCATGACCACGGTGTCCAGCCTATTTGGTAAGACCTTTCTCTCACCAGGTCTGGCACCAAGTGCACTAATCTCGGCTCTCGTAGAGTCATCGAGATCCGATCGTTCCTATTACCTTAACATTCGAAATGTTTAAGGCTCTGGCCGTATTCCCCGGCTCAGATTTCTACATACTCTCTGACCGCCTTTCCGGTTCAGAGGACAGATAGGAAATGCAACAAAATACTTTAGGCATGCTCAATCATTTGAAAACAAAACACATATTCATTTTGTAAACAATTTTGAAAACACATTTTTATTTGTAGTAAGAAAGCCCACCTTTGTTTTGCAGCTGGCTAAGTACTAGCTATCTCTCGTTTATTGTACTCCTCGATTTTCATCACCTTCAATAGTTATAAATTTATTAATCAAAACTATTATAATTAATCTTAACGTATTTTTCTTTCCTAAAAATAATTGCATGGTTAATATTTACTAACCATAAAGATATCGATAATTGTTATAATAATGAGAATATTAATAAGGCTTATACAAGTTGAATTTGCTTATTTAATTTATTAAATTTCTTTTACATAGAATATAAAGAAATTAAGTCATTGCAAAAGCCATTAAACCAAGAAATAATATTAAATAAATAAATACGAGGATAAGTTTGAACCCTTAAGTCAAAATTACAATAATATTACTTCAACCAAAAACTAAACCCTAGCTTACATTTATTAAATTCATTTATGTGCCACAAAGCCAAAAAGAACTTTATATTTCAATGTATAAATATTTTTTTATTTTAATCTTTAATGTACTGAATTTGTTAAATTTTATAATAAGTTCATGAATTAAATAAAAATTATGATCGAAGATCATAACCCATTGCAGCACATCATCATATTCACATTTCTCCTCTACATGCAATTAAATATATCAATTCAGATTTGTTTTAGTTAATTTATTATCTTTATTATTATCGGCAGAAGACCTAGTGTATTAAGTCCCAAAATTAAAAACTATAGATATGTTAAACATGACATGTTTTTAACAACTACAACATTAGACATTTACTTTTACTTAAATAAAATATTTATTTCTTTAACTTTGATAAAATGCTCAGATTTTTACATTAATTAAAACATAAAGTGGCAAATTTCAAGTATGTAGTTATTTTCTGCAATATGGTAGAATTCTACATCTCTTCTTCCTTTTATTCTATTAAAATGGCTACAACACATAATATATTTAAGTTACTAAATACCAAAAGAAATCTGAATAGAACATAATTAGAAGGAAGAATTTAACCTCTAGAGATCATAATTCTTCTTGATTTCAAATCCTTCTCTTTATCTTTCCGGCATGTTTCGCAGTTCTTGTAATTCTCTAAATTTTCAGTGTATTGATAATGATAAATATAAAACTTCTGATATATTTATTATGATTAGGATTGAGATAAAATATTAATTTATTTTACTTTTTCTTTCTTCCTATCAACTAATTACACTTCTATACTCATTTGCATGGATGACAATTGTCGTTCCATTATTTCTTACACATATACATATATAATTTTAAAGTCTCTAATTAATATATATATATATACTAATTCGTAGTGCTATCCGATAGATATAATATAAAATGATGAAGTATTTAGTTGTACATACATACATTAATTATTTATTTATATAGCGATGTTACTTTTAACTTGAATAATAATAATATATAACTATTAAAATTTAGACACTAGTTTATCTATTTTAACAAAATATCGTATTCATAAATTTTTTTTATTTAATTATTTTTTTTTGGTTATTACATTTATCATGTATTTTATACTTTTAATTACTATTAAATACTAATAAATAATAAAATTTATAAATTAACATGAAACCTATATATTTAATTTGCAAGGTTATCACAATTTGTCTCGTAAAATTGTCTCGATAAACTTTTTCACATTCACCAATAAAATATTTAATTTCACTACACTCACAAACATTAACAACTGTGTCAAAAGCAAATGTAACTACTTCTATGGGACGGAGAGAGTATCATATAAATATACAATATAAACAATATATTAATTTATGTTGTAGATGTTATTGTATGACTTTATAATTTATATATTGAAAAATTCACATTGTTCATTTATAAATAAAATATCAAAATATATTATATTAATATAAATAATTAAGCTTCCCACGCATCGCGTGGGGTGTAATACTAGTTACATCAATTCCCAACACATAAAACTCCAAATACACATGCATAACCTTCCAAAATCTCAATCCCCAATACATATTACCTCCATAATCTTCCAAAATTCTCAAAATATAGATATACAACTCAATTCAAATCTCCAAAATCCAAAATAATAACAAGATTTATTTCTCACTTGAGGTTATTCTCTTATTACATCCGAATAATTTAGACAAGGTGGAATTTAAACACGGGGTATTACAAAAATAGAAGATTTCATTTATAGTGAAATTTGGAGCTTTTTTTCAGGGGTAAAATGAATTAACTCCAAATTTGGAGTTATTAGGTAAAATATTAGTTGTGAAAATTATGAAAAATACCCTAAAGTATTGGTCAACTATGAAAAATATTTTAATGTTTCTTATTTTTTGAATTGTATCCTAATGTTTCATTTTGTCAATTAAAAATACCCTCAACTATAAAAAGTATCCTAATATTTCTCTTATCACTGAATTATACTCTAATGTTTGATTTTATCAATTGAAAATACCTTCACGTTAATAATTTTGATGAATCATACATTAAATATTGTTTGGCATTTCATTTTTTTGGTATACATGTGACATAGATTGTATTAAAATTAAAGTATGATTCATCTGAATTTAGACACCGTTAGCGATGTAGGATGTTTTAATTGACAGAATCAAATATTAAGGTATAATTCAGTGATATAAGAAACTTTAGGATATTTTTCATAATTAAATGTATTTTTCGTGGATAAAATGAAACATTATGATATAATTAAAGGAAAAACAAATATTATGGTATTTTTTCATAATTGACCAATACTTTCGAGTATTTTTCATAATTTTCCCATATTATTATTATGCAATTGAGAATTGGAGAAAACTGTAGGGATAGCCACTGTACGCAGAATCAGTGCCTTTTCGTTATGATCATACACACTCTCGAGATTTTTTCCCAACTGTACTCCCAAATTCGGGTTTGGGGAATCTGATTCAAGAAAAAGGGCCCTTGAAATATAATTGAATTTCCTAGTTTCCCCGTTTCTTTGCTCACCGGAGGGGTCACACGCTAGGCAGGCGTCATGGGGAGAGGGAAGTTCAAGGGCAAGCCCACCGGCCGCCGCCAGTTCTCCACTCCCGAGCAGATGAGTACGTGTTCGAGGATTTTTATTTGTTTCTGATATTTAATACAAATTATAATCTACGATTGAGAGCGTCAGTTGCTGGGTCGATTAATATGCTCTGGGTTTTTCTAGTCTGATATATTATTATTTTCCCGGTAGATTTTCTATATCAATTAAATTGGTTGTAATAGGACATGGCAGATTCTTACAAGTTGGCTAAATTTTGTCTTGTTCTATTTGGGTGAGTATTTTGTTGGGCATTCATTACTAGGGTTTATTAGAGGCTTAACTGGCAAGTTGATTTGAGTGTTAGTCCGATTAGTTGTTTCGCATAGATATGATTTATTTCAGTAGTTTTTTGCTTGTTCCAAGCGTGTGTTCATTTTGTTAAGAGCGATGTGTATGTGCACATATTTCAATCTGTTTGTACTTTGCAGCATGCATATTTCTGTAGTTTTACTTTAGTATGGCAGAGAGGAGTGGAATTTAGTGTGTAGGGGTGAAGTTTGATGAGTTTGGAACAGCAGCAGTACCTTAGAAATGATATTTTCAAGAATTATAACTACTGTTAGTGCTTAACTGCTTATCTGTAATGTCCCACATAGGATGAGATCATGAGAAATCATGATTCAAAAATATATATGCAGGACCAGTGAACTCCTCTAGCAACTTGTTTATTGTGCTGCTATGGCCCCCATCCCTGTTACATTATCCTTTTGGGAATATCTTGTTATTCAGCATCTTAGAATTTATGCCATCAAAACTAAATCTTTTTTGGTATCTAGCCTTTTTTCTTCAGAGTTCTCTCACTATACTCAACACCAATATGTGCTCCATTTCTTATTTTCACAAAGAAGTAGGTGTAGTTGGGAGGAAGCAGCTTTTCTTATTCTGGAACAGGGATATTGGGTGGGGTGCTGGGCTGAAAATTGTTGACTGTTTCATTGAACAAATTTTAATACTAGTAAAAAAATCAATTTCATACTCACCAACACAATTCATTTCTGTTTTTTCCCCCAATAATTCAGTGGCTGGTACCTCTGCTTCTCGTCCCCGCACATTCAAACAGGTAAGTCATATTTCTCTACTCCTGAGTTTGATAGCACATTAATGGGATGTGATTTACCGCCTGCAGAACTTCATTACCATTTAACTACAGATTGAAGCATCAATACTATAGTTAATATTCATCATTCATTTTTTCATGTATTCAGCTTTATCTAGAAATGTAATTGATTGCATTTTTCTGTCAAGATGTGAGGTACAGATATATTTAGATGTGAGGCATTGTAAGAGCGGTCTTGCATTCTAAATGTGTTAGAAACTGCTCTAGAAGGGCAAAAGAATGCTGGTTTCATTAAAAACTCCTTTGATGTACATGCTATGCTAACTGGCACCTTTAAGAGAACAGCTTTTTTATTTTTCGCTCTATTAATTGATTCATGTATTTAAGCAGTTGTCCTGTAGGAACTAGTAGAAATCAAGTTCATTTATTAAGAAAAAATAAAATCCTATAAATTAAATGGATATTAATAAGGGAAAACCCTTCAATATATTCCAAAGTATTCTCAATTATGGAATTTTGTCCCACTTTTTATTTTTTAGGGAAATATGTCCCAATGTTTAATTTTGTTAGGTAAAAATGTCCTACATCAATAATGGTGTTTATTTCGGGCTGATTCATCCGTAAAATACCACAGGTCAATGACCTGAATTTCATTTAATTTTTTAAATCTATAATTGTCAAAATAAAACTATGTTATTTTAATTATAGAAAAATAATAATTTTTTTTTTAAATTTTTTTTTCTGTTTATCACTCCCAGCCCCCTATTATGCCCCTCCCTCTGGCTGCATCCTGGGTAATCTATTCGGTTTCCTGATTAACAATTAGCTATCTCCAGCTTCAGAGATATGAATTCTCTGGCAAGATCCAACCGCTCGATCAAGTAAGACCCCCCACTGTTGATCTCAGCTTCAACTTGCTTTCAGACTGAATATCGCCCTCTTGTCTGGCGTCCGTTTCACTGGCCAGTGCCTGGCAGCTTTGTGGAGCTGCTGCTATCGGCCAGCATACAAATCCTTTTCTATCAGATGGGGAGGGAGGGGTAGCAGGGCTGGGAGGGTGAATGGAAATTCAAAAATTGATTATTTTTTTCTTTTACTTAAAATAACATAGTTTTATGAAAATTATAAAATTTAAAAAATAAATAAAAGGCACATCATTGACACGTGGCATTCAACGGATGAGTCAGTGCGAAATCAATACCGTTATTGCTGTAGGAAGTTTTTACCTAGCAAAACTAAACATTGTGACATATTTTCTTGAAAAATAAAAGAGTGGGACGAAATTTCATAATCGAGAATACTTTGGGATTGTAACGCCCCCAACTGACCTTCCCAACTTTGGGGCACGCTACAGTC
>JAPKLW010006027.1:0-18699 GCA_026898455.1 Plectranthus barbatus | reverse complement strand
GTCAATTTTTTTTATTCTGTTAAATAATTGTTACACATGGCAATAATCCAACGGTGGTACAGGAGATGGAACACAGAATGGAACAGGTGATCTGAAGCCAAGTACCATAACTATGTCTTATATATATGCTAATTTTGTTATTGTATCTTTTTGGATTTCAAATTATTTCACAATAATAAATTAAATATTCGAATTTCAATTACATAAAAATGATGGGAGAGTAGATGACATCATGGCGGAGGTGGCAAATTAAATGAGGTCACTGCACACTTCGCAATTCTCAAAGTTTTTTTTTTCTATGATCTGCATAGTCAATGATTGCACGACTTTTTTAATATTAAAGAACTATAAAACGTGTAGATCCATCTTTCTCTCTCTAAATTTACAATTCCAATATTCTCTCTCCATGTATAAGACCATCTCCAACCGTACGCCAAAACCATCGCAAAATGCAAATTTCCTCCAGCCGAACGCCAAAATGCATCCCAAACTGCGTTTGCAGTTTTCTCTCTCCTCAAATGACGCATATTTGCGTCTTCACTATTCACTACTGCAAATTATAGTTTAATTATAATATTATTTTATTAAAAGTAATGTATGATTAAATAAAATTGAATAGATATTTAATATCATTTACTTTTATAATAATTATATTATATTACTATTTCATCCAAAAAATTAATTTATGATTAATTAAAATGCGTAGAAATTTAATATCATTTGTAATATTTAATTTTTGTATTAAAATTTTAA
The DNA here is from genome assembly GCA_026898455.1 of Plectranthus barbatus. Lineage (NCBI taxonomy): Eukaryota > Viridiplantae > Streptophyta > Magnoliopsida > Lamiales > Lamiaceae > Plectranthus > Plectranthus barbatus. Next base: position 17,946 of record JAPKLW010006027.1, on the reverse strand, counting down.
TTTATTATATATTTATAAATAAATTTAATCCTAAAAAATTAAATAAACATTGACATAAAATATTAAAATTTCTAAAAAAATAACATTACACGAAATATTAAAAAACAACATTACAATACTAAAAACAAAACACAATGCAACTCATGAAATAGAAATACACTCAAATACTTAAACATTAATACGCAACGAAATAGCAAAAACAACTAGTCGATATTTATTAATAATCTGGTAGCCCGGAACCAGATCCTCCAATATTATTGAAATATCCATCAAATGTAGCAAATGCAAATGGTGCAAATTCATCTCTTTCTTGAGCTCTTTTTTGTAAAATACGTGCTTTTTCAGCTCGAACATATGCAAGAAGGTTAGGATCTGTTATGGAACTCTCATCTTGAAATAAAAATTTATCGTCTCTTCTTGTTTGTCTGATTGCTCGAGTCTCGACCAAATGTTCTTTAAGTTTGGCTCTTGACAACTGCGCCTCTTCAAGAAGTTGTTTGTTTTGCTCTTGCACCATATTAGCAAAAGCTAAAGTAGAGTCATCTTTTTTTTTCAGTTTAGCTTTTTTCATCCCGATTGGTCGTTCAGATAGAGACCCACCACTAGCATTAAAATCATCATTTAAATTTATAGGAGAGCACGAGATACCTGTAGAAGCTTGCCCTTCGGAAGTTGGATAATCCGACTCGGAAGAGATATGTGCAGGAAACTGTCTTTTGGAGCTATTTCCATCCTTAAAATTTTCAAAATCCTTGATAGTATTCCAAACATGATCAAACTTCCACCCAGATTTATAGTTCGGATCCTCCATGAATAAAATCCTAGCTTCACGCATCTAAAAGAAAGAAAACATTTAATTTAATCTGAAAAAATAAATTTGAAAAATTATAATACTCACGATATCTTCATTTGAAGCTCCACTTTGGTGCCTGTCGTTAATTGCTCGAATGCAAGCATGCATTTTCTTCGCTGCTTTCTCAATAGTTTGAACTCGGGCTTGTAGAGATCTTAGTGAACGATTTTCCCATTGCTCGCTCTTATCTCTTTTGAATGATGATTCAACATGTTTCCACATTGTGTCGGCTGATTGGTAATTTCCAATCTTTGGGTCCTGAGAGATTTCTATATAAGCTCGACACAAGATAATGTCTTCATCGTGGCTGTATGAAGAAGACCGGATCAACATTTTTGGTGAATAACTTGGATCAAGTAGTTGGGTGCAAACAAATATTGTGAGATTGTAAGTGTTATGTTTTCACTCATTCCCTATTTATAGATTATTCACAACCCCTCATTTATTACTAAATTTGTTTCTGAAATGACTAAACACTGGAGAGATTCCTTCTTCACAATCCCTCACTTATTACTACAAGCCAAACTCGTTTCCCAAAACCTGTTTCCGAAATGACTAAACACTGGAAAGATTCCACACACCCAATCCCTCACTTATTACTTGTTGGTCCCGGTTTATCAGAGTGTATAACGTTACGCAGCGGAAATATTGAACTTATAAGTCTAACTTGCACTCTGTCCTGCTGGTTGGTCAGCTGACTGGCTGGCTGGCTGGTCAGCTGATAGCTCAACACTTAGAATATTTTAAGCCTAGTTTGCACAGTTATCAGTTTGCAGATATACACCAGCACTTGAGTGCTGGGTTTCAAATACAAAATTTAAATACTGAAAGCAGATAAAGGCAAAGGATTTTTATAGTGGTTCGATCAACTGATCTACGTCCACTCTCCAGTCGACTCACTGGAAATTCACTATAAGAGTAATCCGGTACAAAGTTCCTACGATCTATCTCCAGCTGGTAGATGCCCCGTCTACCAGTCCACTGGATCAACTGCTCCCGGTCCTTGTCCTTCTTCAACTCTTCGTCAGATGGATGGAGTGCGAGCACGTCACTTCAACCTCCTCCTCTGACTGGTTGGGTGTTGAGTTCTCCCAAGAACGTGAATCCTCTACGGCAAACTGCCCGTAATAACTCAAGAGCTGGCTGGCTCTAGAGCTGCTATGTTCTTCCTCAGAAAGAGAAAGAACACCAAGTGAGGTCTGTAACTTACAAGCTGGAAGCTTGAAGTCTCGTGTTTGAATAAATCAACACACGGATAGCCTTTTGAGAGGCCTCGAAAGTTGTATGCTTTTACTTGCTTGAGCGTAATAAATTTCAGTCTTTCAGTAGGTGAAGAATTGGCCAAGAAGATTGAATGTTGATGGATCCCAGGTATTTATAGCCGAGGGATCCTATTCAAATATTCTAGCCGTTTGGACACATCCGGAATGGTCTCTGTCCCCGCATGTCCTTCTGACGGCGGCAGGTAGGAATTTCCGGAAAGCGCCATGCTTGTGTCCGCTTTTTCTGACACAGACCTCTTTGTGTCAGAACGGCTCTATTCGTCAGTACGAGGAATCGCAACTGGTGTCTTGAACTGATAGACTTTAAGGATATCCTTCCTTAAAGTCTTACTTTGTCAGTATATTCCTCAGACGAATCTTCTTTTTGTCTCTAAGACTCTGGGAGAGCGAATCTTGAATTCTGCTAGTAACATCCGACTGGTAGAACATACTGGTGATCTTGTGCTGGCAGTCTCTGCTGGTGACTTAGCGCTTGCACAATCTTAGTCTACCAATTTGTCTGATGTTAACCCTTTCTTGGAATCTCCCATGACTGGTGGCTTCACCGCTGGTGAATAGTGTCAGCCAGAACACGTATTCTGCTAGTAGGATTTGTCAGCCTCCTGCTGGTGAAATCCTTCCAACTGGTGAACAGTAGCCAGTCATTAGCTCTTGACTCCATGCTGATGAACAGTGTCAGCATGGGTCTGTCAGTCGTCTGCTGGTGAGACTTCTCTCAACTGGTAAGCACATCTCATGCTGGTGAACAGTAGCCAGCATGAGTCTTGATCAGCTACGACTTACAACTCAAAAGACCTAAACAGGACTTTACATTTGAGACTAGAGCTATTCTAGAGACAAACTGACGCTGGTTGGACTTAGGATTTGATCCACCAAAACACTTAAACACCAAATCAAAGATCTAAGTTATCAACTGGGGAAGGGAAACTTAGATAATTTTCCCAACATTACTAAAAGCCAAACTCGTTTCCCCAAACCTGTTTCCGAAATGACTAAACACTGGAAAGATTCCACACACCCAATCCCTCACTTATTACTACAAGCTAAACTCATTTCCCAAAACCTGTTTCCGAAATGACTAAATACTGGAAAGATTCCACACACCCAATCCCTCACTTATTACTACAAGCCAAACTCGTTTCCCAAAGCCAAACTCGTTTTCCAAAACCTGTTTCCGAAATGACTAAACACTGGAAATATTCCACACACCCAATCCCTCACTTATTACTACATGTCAAACTCGTTTCCCAAAACCTGTTTCCGAAATGACTGAACACTGGAAAGATTCCACACACCCAATCCCTCACTTATTACTACAAGCCAAACTCGTTTCCCAAAACCTGTTTCCGAAATGACTAAACACTGGAAAGATTCCACACACCCAATCCCTCACTTATTACTACAAGCCAAACTCGTTTACCAAAACCTGTTTCCGAAATGACTAAACACTGGAAAGATTCCACACTCTATCCTCCACTTTTTACATCCTCTATATATAACATATCATATTAATTGCAAATAACTTATCATTGCAAATATCCAACACACTCATTTCAGAAAATGAATTTCAATTTCGGTGGTTCATCTTCATCTTCTTCATCGGGTGATGAAGATAGTGAAATAGTAAAAAGTTTTCAAGAGAGGCAAGCGAGACTATTTCAAGCTATCTCAAATAACAACAACTATCTTCTAATGCTTCAACAAAATCATCAACCAACAATCGGTGGTTCAATTCCAGGCCGCGTCTTCATTAATCGAGATCGGGAAGCTGCTCATCATAGATTGTTCAATGATTATTTCTCAGATAATCCATTGTACAATGATGCTATGTTTCCTAGGAGATATCGAATGTCTCGCTCGTTGTTCCCCTGCATTGTTGATGCAGTTAAAGATCATGACCACTACTTTCAACAACGAGTTGATAGAAGTGGTAGACTTGGATTGTCACCTTTACAGAAAATATCTGTTGTATTTCGGATGCTGGCATACGATTTACCAGCAGATGCCACAGATGAATATATTAAAATTGGTGAGTCTACTGCAATTGAAAGCATGAAAAAATTTTGTCGAGCAATCAAAGAGATCTTTGCGGAACAATACCTGATGGCGCCAACGGCTCATGATATTTTTAGATTACTTCACATTGGAAAGCAACGAGGATTTCCAGGAATGCTTGGGAGCTTGGATTGCATGCATTGGAGATGGAAAAATTGTCATACAGCTTGGGCTGGACAATATGCGGGCTGTAGTGGAAGACCGACAATTATTCTTGAAGCGGTGGCAGATTATGATCTTTGGATATGGCATGCTTATTTTGGTTTGCTCGGCACCAACAATGATATCAATGTGCTTGAGTCATCACATCTCTTTTATAATCTAACTCAAGGTATTGCTCCTCCAGCTCATTATATAATTCAAGGCAAAGAATATAATATGGGTTATTATTTAGCTGATGGTATATATCCTAAATGGTCTACTCTTGTGCAAACAATTTATGATCCACATGGTTCAAAAAAAAAATATTTTGCAAAGAGACAAGAAGCATGCAGGAAAGATGTAGAACGTGCATTTGGAGTTCTACAAGCACGTTTTGCGATTATAGCAGGATCAGCACGCTATTAGAGAAAAGAAGTACTCCATGATATAATGACTACGTGCATAATTATGCATAATATGATAGTTGAGGATGAGCGTGACCTTGATGCACCAATAGAACTTGCAAGAGAGACGGCACCGCCAGAGGTTGAATTGATGACGAATGAAAATGCAAATTTCCAAGAATTTATTTCTCGGTATCGAAATATAAGGAACAAAGATGCTCACATGGAACTTCGAAATGCATTAATTGAACACATGTGGGAGGAGTATTCTAATTCTGATATCTGAATAATCATGTATTTCATTTTCAGTTTATTTGGTGCGTTAAATGTTTTTTATTGAGTTGTTTAGTAGATTTTGTGTGTTGTAATGTAATTTTATTATCGAGATATTTAATTATTTGGTGTGTTGTAATGTAATTTTATTATTGAGATGTTTAGTAATTTAGTTTATTTGATATATTTTAATATAATCTTAATATCATGTTAATTTAATTTTTTATTATTTAAATAATTTTTAATAAATTATAAATTTATAGTTTAAATAATCATTCAATTAATAAATATGTAATTAATAATTTTTCGTATTTTTAATAATTGATTATCTTATAATAATTTATTTTATTTGAAATTAAATAAAGGGTTCAAATTGTAAATTTGTTAAAGATTTTGGTAGTTTTTGAAAAGTTTGTAAAGTTGTGATAAAAAGGAATATGCTGAGAATATTCTTTTGAGTTTGAGTTTAGTGTTTTCGGTTGGAGAAGAACGGTGTTTGATGTGACATTTACTGCATTTTGAGTTTGAGTTTGGGTTTTTCGGTTGGAGATGATCTAAGGCGCCATATGCAGTCCATCTCATCTGAAACAGTCTTAAAAGGGAACTTTAGGGTATCGGAGTGGAAATAGGCAGGGCTAGGCTAAACTTTGGTCCCGTAAACCTGGACCAGCTATAATTTAAAAAAGGCTGAGCTCGGCCAATTATTTATAGAATTTTTTTAAGCCTTAGCATGGACTTTTTAATGAAATATGTCTGATTTTTAGCCTGTATAAAACTTATCAGAACCTACTTAAAATTTGTAATGTATATTTTATTTTCAAGTTATAAATATATTAGGGGTGGCAAATGGGTCGGGTTCGGGTTGCGACCTGATTATAGCAAACGACATGCCAACCCGAACCCGACCCGTATATTTTTGCGGGTCAGGAATCTCAACCCGAACCCGATCCGTTTATTTTTGTATCAACCCAAAACTGACCCAAAATGACATGTTTAATTATTTTAAAAATTAAAAAAATTATTTTAATTATTTCAAAACTTAAAAATTTGTGTTAATTATTTTAAAAATGAAAAAATGTGTTAATTATTTTAAAAATTATGTTTAAGGCTATTTCTTATTTATTAAATTTTTATATAATTATATTTCATAAATGATAATAATAATTAATTTTATTGGTGGATTAAATGGGTTCGCGGGTCAACCCAAAATTGACCCGAACCCGACACAAAAATTAAATGGGTTGGGCGGGTCGACCCGAAACTGACCCGAAAATTAAATGAATTGACCCAACTCATTTTTTTCGTGTTAGGTTCGTGTCGGGTTGGAGATTGTCGCCCCTAAAATATATTATGTTATTTCAATAGCAAATATATTTAATAATTTAGATAAATACATTACTTAGTAACAAATAATTTGTTCAATATATTTTTTATTCATAAATCATAAATATATTTTAAATTGTAGATAATAAATATATTTGATTAATTAAATAATATATAATTATTTAAATGAGTCGGCTTGTTAGGTTTAGTAGACCTATTTTCGAGCCCGAGCCTGGACCTGCTTAGCTAAATAAGCTTTTTAAATAGCCTAAGCCTGACCAGTTTATGAAATTGGCCGACTCAGTCTCCCGTATTAGACTAAGCCGAATGTCCCTGTCGGATAGTCTAATCTATTCCCACCCCTACTCTCCATATAATTCTATTTGTCTTTCGCTTTTCTTTAATCCATCTTTTGTTTGTAGATTTTATTATTCATTAACCCAAATGCCATTCTTGATTTGATTCTACGCCCATTGTATTAAGACGAAGTGTTATTATGCTAAAAAGTGAAGGCGAAACATAAATTATTTATTATCGTCATATTTTGTCTTTTTCGAACTTAAAGAAAACCAAAGCTGATTTTTCTTAGCATTTAATTATAGCAAAAATTTGTGTTAGACACGTCTAAATAGTTTAGGTCGGCTTTATTCATATCTAAATGGATTCATCCATCCCAAATAGGGTTTATTAAATCTCAATTAAGATATATTAAATATATTTGAGTTAGGTTAATGAAAACCCGCCTAAACCGTTTAGACGTACGTACCTGAGACCTTCCTTTGATTATTGAGATTTTTAGAGATACCAAACTCCATTGTTACATGCAAGCTATCGTAATCGCTGATGTTAGCTCTTATCACCACGCTCTTCGTGAATCTACTAGAACAAACAAATTTATTTTATTTTCTAAAAATAATAAAATAAGAAGGCGACTCACATTTATCATTAATAAACCGACATAAAATGGCCAAGTGGGTTTTTGTAATGCAGAAGGCATATCTACTTCTTATTGACAGATAAAGGAAACAATAGAGCTTGAATTTATTTAATAAAATTAGTCAATGATACCTTTAAATAAATAGTTGATAAAACCTAAATATTTTAAAAAAAAATAAAAAACCAAATACTAAATGATGGATTAGGAAAACCGACATTAGCTCCCACTTGTAGTATATAAATACAGACTGCTTCCCCTTTCAATTCTGCATCTCTGCATTGAGCTTCTCCATCTATTTCCTGCTAAAAGTTTAAAACACAGCTTAGAAGTTCTTGACAAATCAAAAATGGCGGACAAGGTGATTCTGCTAAATATGTTCGCGAGCATGTTCGGAATGAGGGTGAAAGTGGCGTTAGCCGAAAAGGGCGTTGAATACGAATACAGAGAGGAGGACTTGGGCAACAAAAGCCAGCTTCTCTTAGAGATGAACCCCATCCACAAGAAGATTCCCGTTCTGATTCACAACGGGAAGCCCATTTGCGAGTCCTTGATCATTGTTCAGTACATCGACGAGGTGTGGAACGACAAGTCTCCTCTGCTGCCCTCCGATCCTTACCAGAGGGCCCAGGCCAGGTTCTGGGCCGATTACATCGACAAGAAGGTGCGTGCCTACTATTTCTTGATTTTCTTCTTTATTCGCAGTTGGGTTTTTAGTTTTAACTTTTAGTTTATATTTTTTGGTTAATTACATTGTGATATAGGTGTACGATGCTGGTAGAAGGATAGGGTTCACGAAAGGAGAAGAGAGAGAGGCGGCGAAGAAGGAGTTGATAGAGATTCTGAAGGTGTTGGAGTCGCAGCTTGGGGAGAAGCCCTACTTCGGCGGCGAGAGTCTGGGTTTCGTGGACGTGGCGTTGATCCCGTTTTCGTGCTGGTTCCACACCTACGAGACATTCGGCGAGTTCAGCATCGAGCAATACTGCCCTACATTGATTGCGTGGGTGAAGAGGTGCTTGGAGAAGGAGAGTGTGTCCAAATCCTTGGAACCTCCGGAAAAGATTTACGACTTCGTTGTGGGCGTCGAGTAGGCTGCTCTTCTTGCATCCTGCTTTTGTTCAGTGTTTCATGTTGTAATAAAGCTTGATCGATTGTGTTGTATTCTTGAGTGTGATATGAGTCTCTGGTTTACTCTGGTGAACCACGCATGAGTTTACATCTCTGTATTTCATGATTTTCTTGTATTTGATTGTTGAAGTTGATTGAATAAACAAATATGTAAGTTTCTTTGAAGCTAGAGCAAGAATAAGAAAAGAGTAGTCTCTCAAAAAAAAAAAAAAAAAATGTTAAGAAAAGAGTATAGATGAAAAGAGAAGTCGAGAGAATTCTTCCACAAGATAGAAAATGTCCTTTAGTGCTTGGAATCTGAAAAGCTGACACCTCAAAGGAGAGCTGACATGAATTTGAAAAAGTGCAGAGCTTTGGGAAAGTACATATCCTAGATGCCTATACTTTTTGGCCATTTGACCATCAATCGGCTGACTCATCGGAAGGGCTGACTCATCGGATTTTGGGTTAATTTTATCGGGTTGCGGATCATTCGGTACGGGCTGAATTTTTATTGAGTTAAATTTTTTTGAACCTAACCATAACCCATCGATTTTCGGGCTATCCCGTCAGATTGACAAAATTTACGAGTTTATTTTGTAAAGATTTTCTTAAAATATTTTAACAATCCCTAAAACCAAAAAAAAAAATTGATAAACCAACATAAATAAAAGACATCAAACAACTATATCTTTGTAAAAAAATAGTGATAAGTGGATAAAATGTTGTCCAATCATATTTTGAAAAGAAAAAAAAATCAATACTTATATACCAATTAATTTAAGTAATAGGAATTACATTCTTGACCATATAAAATATGAATTATAAAATCAAATGTAGCTTTCAATTGGGTGAAAGTAACAACAGAGGCTAAAGGTTCTTTAAATGAATAAATGAGTAGGTACGCCAATTAGGAGAGTGACGAGTGAAAGACAGTGAAAGAGTATAATGAATTAGGTGTATAATGAATGAGTATAATAAGATATAAATAATAAATTATATATATATATATATATATATATATATATTATTATTAAATATTGTCGGACCTACGGGCCAACCCGCAACCCACGGGGCTTAGCCCGTTTGGGGTCGCTAACCGTCGGGTTCAACCCGTTCGGTTAAAAATAATTTCGGATTGAAATTTTTTTACCCTAACCCGCATTTTAACCCACCAGTTTCGGACTGACACGTCGATTTTGAGCTTTATTGACATCCCTAATCCAACTCTACCCCTTGGCTATCCTCATCAGAGACTCATTCGTGACTCAACCATTTAATAAAATATTATTATTTTTCCATCCATCATAAAACCTACAACTTAATATTTTTTACATTCCCATCAGTGACCTCAATCCAACCTAATTTTTAAATTAAAATATTACTTTCTCTGTTTTTTAATATAATATTGTTGCGGGTTGTTCGCGTGTGTGAAACACACTAATGCAAGTGCACACTATCACAAGTAATATAAAACGGAGTATTCTCCGAGTATCGATCCACAGGGAAGGGTTAAAGGTGCACAAACACTCAACTCGATTTAATTGATGGGGAAAATGATTTGGTTTGTTTAATTAATCTAGGCATGAATTAAATGGAAAATAAACAATAAACATAAAACAGGGGATGACCAAAAACAGGGGAAAAATGGGAAAAACCGGATCGGACAAATTCTTTTTGATCGATGAGAGAAACGACCTAGGCTATGGAATCACTTGCTACAGATATTATGCTACAACATCGCGAATAGCACAGAGTAAAGTTGCTGCCAAACATTGTTCTCAACTAGATTTTCCAAAATAGGTGAGATAGCCTTTTCTAAATTAAACTAACATATCCCTATGCTCCAATTCAATTTAGATTCAGCACCATTTACTACTCTCCTAGGCATTTTAGCAAACACAAAACCACATATTCCTATGCATGAAGTGTGTAATATTTGGGACTTCTACTCTTAGTCTGAATTTTTCCAAATCTAAACTAAGCATGAACCACAAACATTCAAGTTCCCACAAGAGTTGTGATTTTATGAATTAAACCACCAAAATATTCAAAACTCCATTCCATTCACAATGCATAACAATCGGTTCAACTCAAGCAAGTTCATCCATAGTCATGGTCAACTAAATTAGCTCATATTTACAAGGGTGAAAGCTAGAATCATTTCTTGATAGCTGAAATTCATACTTAAAAACAAGAAATAAAAGATAAAGAAGACAAGGAGAAGATTCCCCCTTCGATTAACTCCAACGAAGAACGATTCCTCAATTCCAAGCTGGCCTCTCGTCGGTGGTTGAGCTGCAGCTCGAAATCCTTCCTCAGTCTCGAGTACTTCCCTTCCCCAGCTGAAATCCCCCAGCTCGATGTGTGTGGCGATGAAGTTCTAGGTGTTGTGTTGTTCTTTCTCTCTCCAATTGGCTTTTATACCTCCCCCAATTTTAGGTTTCCCCTTTTGGTAACATTCCCAAATTGTCCTTGGGAAAGATGGATGAAATTCAGCTATTTTCGCAAGTCTAAATCAGCAAAAATGGATTTTTCCACGTCATCCCGTACTTTGACTAAGTTGACTGGGAACTGGTTCAGCTCAACATGCTACATCCTCTGCTTTCTTTTGCTCCAGCATAGACTTTGAAAACAAAGCAAATTCCTGCACGGCAAACTCACTCCAAATCCTCCAAAAACATCGTTATGTGCTTCCAAAATATGAATTAACATAAAAGGACTCGAACAACTAAATACAAGACTAAAACAACATTTATTTGATTAAACATAGACGAAAGACTCTCTAAAACGAACTAAAATCAAGAGAATATAACTCTTTTTCAAGAGTTATCACCCCCCCAAACTTAGCCCGTTGATCGTCCTCGATCAACAAAAGAGACAAAATGACTCAAGGGTGTACAAGTTGGAATTTCAGTCATGCTAGCTCATACTCATACACTTCTCAGCACAGTTGAAAATGAAATCTAGGATTCAATCATCACAATAGTATCAACTCATCTCAAAACCCTTCCTTCTAGTTTAACAAGTCATTTCCATCATGCTTCAGCATCTAAATCTCAAAACAGCACAACACATCATTACAATGCCAAGTCAAAATGATCAAAATCAACTCCACACTCAAGTAATGCTCATGATCATCATGCTTACTTATTTTGACTCCAAACTACTCATAGCAACCTCTCCACTAATGGAGTTCATACCACAAGGGATCAATAGGACTTTATTAGCTTGTAATGTGGGCTAAGGTCAAGGTAGGGATATTCTTTGGATAGAGTGACTAATTCGGGAGCACCGATGAGTTCTACCACTTATTTAGAGGACTTTAAACAACTAGAACTACAATCCCAAGTGAGAAGAAAAGTGCCCCTATTATTACACAGAATGAAATGACAAAACAAAAACAAAAACAAAAAGTTCACCCTTTATTTTCACTCTTTTTTTTTCATTTTTTTTTTCTTTTTCGAATTTCTCTCGATTTTTCCTGTCTTTTTCTTTCACTTTTTTTTCTGAACATATTTTTCTCTTTTTTTTCCTTTTTCTTTTGATTTTTTTTCTCTCTTTTTTTTTCAATTTTCTTTTCTTTTGATTTTCTCAATTTTTTTTCTTTTTTTTACACATGTCAACAATAATAAAAAATGAAACACTAGATTCGGAAAATAAAATAAATGAGATACAAGACTTAAAAATAAAACAAACCCGAAACGGGAGCACACCCCTCCAAACTTAAGGACGGACATTGTCCTCAATGTCGAAAGGCCGAATTCATAGAAGTGCTCACGATGAGGGTAAAAAAAAAGAGATAACGGCTTAAACAGATGGGGAGACAAATGAAATAAGGCTAAGGAACAAATTAGGGTGCAAAGGTCAAATAAATCGGAAAGACAACAAAAGGCACAAAATAAAACAACGATGGCCTAAATCATGTCCCAAGTGATATAAAAACACATTTCGCCTCAAGGAAACCACAAGTAGTCGAAGGTAAACATTCACACTTGCAAAACCGAGATAAGAAGCTAATAAAGAGCAATCAACGAGACAAAGTAACGAAGTTTTCAAAACAAAAATTTTCAGTCCACGAGATTAGATGGAAAGCACGTCAGGAAATAAAAAAATTAAACCGAAAGAACAACCGAGAGATGAACATCAACTAAGCAGCAACTAAATCCACAAACAACAAGAGACGAAGTAATCATCATCGAAGCAAAAGTAGAGCAGCACGACATAAAATCCAACAATAACTGACACGAAAGGAAAGGAAACCGAATAAGCATAAACAACCAAAACAGCAAGAGTAAAAGCATCAAGTACCAGCAGAAACTCCAACACGAGTATATAATATTTAGTACAGACCCAGAATAAATATTATCAAAGTCAGTGTCAAGGAGGATAAGTGGAGGGAGAACCATAAGAAGTTATGGCTGCGCGTCCGGCAGAAGCTGAGACAGCTGATCGGTGAGCAATTGGAGGAGTTGCTCGTGCGTGCTACACATGGCCCGGGCAGCCTGAACTTCCTCCCGGAGAGCACGAAGTTCAGCAAGGATAGGATCAACAGCTGCGGTGGTGGCGGACTGAGAAGCAGGGGTACGGCGGAAAGCAGGAGCCTTGGGAGGTGCTGCAACATCTTTAGCAGCATGGCAACGTTGGAGGCGAAAAATGTTGATATCAGTCGCGCCTTGATCACGAGCCTCCGACTCCAGCATGGGTACACCAGCTCTCTTGCAAGCCTGCATAATGAGTGAAGGGAAGAACAAAGGGCCCGAGCTCTCCCTATTACCACAACAAAGGATAGAATAAAGAATGAGGGGAGCGACATTGACCGGTTCAGATTTGAGCAGGGCAGCAACCACAATGACCCGATCCTTCATAGCGAGAGTGTCGTGAGTAGTGGGTAGAACACGGCTTTTGACAAAATGCATCCAAATATGTGCTTCACCATTCAACAGCTTGCTAAGAATGTGGCCTGTGGGACCCGTAGGGATTGTCCACGAAGCACCCGGTTTGGCTGCTAAAACCAAAATTTCCTGCAAAAGTTCAGTAGAGGGGTCCTTCAGTTGCTTAAAAAAGTCCACCGAGCCGCTCTGAGTGAGATGGTAGATAGCGTAGATTTCTTCCACATCCAAATGAACCAGCACGCCTCGCACCAATGATTCAGCCACATCTTCCTTGCTGCGGTTCATGTTTGCATAAAACTCGCGCACCACATCAATCACAGGGGCTGGTTGGGGCATGACAAACAACTCCCAACCCTGGAACTCGATAACAGATCTGACAAAGTCAGGCAGGAGCTCCAAGTCCGAGATAAAGCTTTTCTCGAGGAATAGATCCTTCTCTATGAAAGTGGCCCAGCGTGCATCAGTGACATGTGTCGCCTTTTTGGGAATTTTCCTGAAATCAGCCTCCGACAAAATGGGCAGTTCAGCAGCCAGCTTTTGCTTCTTCCGGGATACTTGCTTTTTAGCCACCTTTTTCATGCGCCTCTTGGGAGGGGCAGAAGTAGAGGGAGATGGTGCTGTAGCAGATGCAGAAGGTGCTGCAGTAGCGGAAACAACAACTGGAGTGGACTCAGAATGTGGGGCATCCTCAGCAGGTGTTTGAGTAGGAGCAGAGGTTGCTGCAGCAGAGGTAGCAGCAACGGGTTCAGAGGCGGGGTGAGTAGTGAGATTGGTGACAGGTTCAATAGGTGCTGGAGCAGAGTCAGGGTGGGTGGCAGTGTGTTAAGAAGTAGCGGTAGTAGGGGAGGTAGGTGTGGTCTTGGAGGTGGTTTTCTCAGTAGGGAGTGTGGTAGGTGAGGTACGGAGCTGCACAAGGGCAGATGCAGATGAGGCTCGGGTAAGACGAGCACTGGAAGTGGAGGGTGGTGAACGAGATGTGGGTGAGGGAGGGTTCCGGCTTGGTTGCGGAGAAGTAGGTTGGCCTTTTCTTCGATTCTTGCCCAGATTCTTGCCCTGAATCGGAGCAGCGGACTTGGAAGATTTCTTTGGGGCCATCGTTGAGAGCCTGCACAGCAACCATACACAACATAAGCAAAAGGGGCTCAACAAGTACAAGCACAAGGTGCAAAGTGTAGTAAGGAAAATGGCAACACAGGGCCAAATGACAAAATCAGAATGCACACCACATCCAAATCTCACAGGCCGGAGCCGAACATGCTGTAGCATAACACCATAACAAAATCTCTCATCAACAGTCACAAACACAAAACAGCGAAGCAGCAAAAATTCCCAGCAAATAGAGAAAAGAAGATGCTGAATCAAAGCGCAGGGGCCGAACAACAGGAAACACCACATAACTGGCCGGAGCCTCGAGTTTGAGAAGTGAATAGTCCCAGAAAAACCCCCACACAAGCAAGCATAAAGACAAACCCAAGTAACAGCGGGAATAGGGCACGCCCTAAAATCTAAATTCCACACCAAAATTACACTAAATAAGTGACCCGAAGACAGCAGAACAACATTATCACATAAAAAGAACATGACCCAAGATACCAAAACAAGGCACGCAACAGAAACAGAGTATGAAAAATTAACAAGGACAGAGAAGTACGAATTTTAAAAAAATGAAAAAGAAAACGGTAACGAAGACAACATTTAACAGAACAACCGAAGCGAGGAAACACCCATAATGCAGAACACACGGGCGACTCGTGCTCGCTGCAAACAACATTGGCCCAGCACACAAGAGAAGTGGAAGGAGGGCTTACCAAGTTGACGACAGCCGCGAAAAGATGGTACGTCGGCAAGGGGGTAGACGGCAGCTCGGTAAGATGGGCACCGGAAGGCGAGAATGGCAAGGGACAAAGAGAAGAATTGAAATGGCGGGGGGGGGGGGGGGGGAACTTCCTACTATTTTAGAAAGGGAGAGTGGAACGACTCTTCAAATTCCCTCCACTGTTCCTAATTTGATAATACTCACATTTTTCGTTGGTTTTTTAATGTTTTTTTTCTTTTTTTTTTCTTTTTTTATATTCCTATGGAAATTATCCTAAGTGGGCAGGAATTAAGAAATTAGAGAAGTGGTTTTGGGCCACTTAATATGCGAAATAAAGAAGAACAATTTCTCTTAGTTTATACACCCTTACTGGATTTAATTAATTGGAACCCACTAACTAAAAAAGTAACAACACGACTCCTATATTAAGAAATGAAAATAGCAATTATACTAAGGAACAGGGATACGTACCTCGCAAGGTTTTATGTGTGCAGGATTAAAAACCTGGGTAAAAAGGAATTCGTTCTGCAAGCTAGCAGTTGACTCCCCTTCTCCAAATGCTGGATTACACCCCCCCAAACTTGGTAAGCGCGTGCTCTAATTGTATCTTCCTACATCAACTCCCAGTAGCACAATTCTTGGCAAAAAATCAAGAAACACATTGCAATCATAAAATAAAATACTAAGTTCCAGACAGAGAGAAATAACTGAACCAAACATAATCAACTATTCTAGGCAAGAATTAAAAGAAAGCAATTAAAATATATACAAAGAAACCATGGTCTGCTGAAGCAGACAATGGGTACCTCATGCTCCAGCATCTGGCAGAGCAGTGGCACCTCTCTCTCGATTGAGAGTACCACCGAAGTATTCTTTGACTCAATGTCCATTGACCCTGAATGTGCGGCCAGATTTCTCCTCCTTGAGATCAACAACTCCAAAGGGATATACCTTAGCAATTGTAAACAGACCAGACCACCGGGACTTGAGCTTCCCGGGAAAAAGCTTCAACCTAGAATTAAAGAGAAGGACCTACTGCCCCTCTTTCAAAATTCAAGGCACAATTCTCTTATCATGCAAACGCTTAGTCTTCTCTTTGTAAATCTTGGCATTCTCGTAGGAGAACAACCGGAGCTCATCAAGCTCGTTCAGCTGTAAGAATCGTGTTTTTCTGGCTTCATTCAAATTTAAATTCAGCTTCTTTAATGCCCAAAAAGCCTTGTGTTCAAGCTCCAGTGGTAAGTGGCAAGCCATACCAAAAACCAATCGATATGGCGACATTCCCAATGGAGTTTTGAAAGCGGTCCTGTAAGCCGAAAGAGCATCGTCCAAGTGTTGGGACCAATCTTTCCTGCTAGTGTTAACCATTTTCTGCAGAATGCTCTTCAGTTCCCGATTCGACAGTTCAGCAAGGCCATTTGTCTGTGGGTGGTATGCTGTAGCAACCTTATGCCTGATATTATACTTGGCCAAAACTCCAGCTAGGCTTTTATTGATGAAATGAGAGCCCTCATCACTTATTATAGCTCGTGGGGTTCCGAACCGAGTGAAAATCTGCTTGTGCAAGAATTTAATGACAGTCTTTGCATCGTTGGTTGGACAAGCTACAACTTCAACCCACTTCGAGACATAATCCACCGCAACCAAGATATATAGGTTTCCAAACGAAGGAGGAAACGGCCCCATGAAGTCGATGCCCCAAACATCGAACAATTCTACTTCAAGAATATTATTGAGAGGCATCTCCTGTCGGGCACTCAAATTCCCAGCACGCTGGCACCTATCACAGGCTTTGACAAACTCATGAGAATCCTTGAAAAGAGAGGGCCAGAAATAACTTGATTGTAAAACCTTGGCTGCTGTACGATGCCCTGCGAAATGCCCTTCATATGCTGCAGCATGGCAATTTGCCAGAATTGCGCGCTGCTCAAATTCGGGAACACACATTCGCATAACTCCATCAGACCCCAACTTGTATAGAAATGGCTCATCCCAGAAATAATACCTTGTGTCATGAATAAATCGCTTCAGCTGTTGCCCCTTCACATCTGGGGGCTGAACTCCACAGGCCAAGAAGTTGGCGATGTCGGCATACCAAGGCGTTGGGGCTTCGGTAATGCACATCAACATTTCATCAGGGAACCACTCATTAATTGGAGAGTTGCTTTTGCTGCTCGGGACTCCTTCCAGTCTGGATAAATGGTCGGCAACTTGATTTTCAGTCCCCTTCCCATCCTTGATTTTGAGGTCGAATTCTTGAAGCAAAAGCACCCAACGAATTAACCTTGGCTTTGCATCTTTCTTGTCCAGCAAATAGCGAATAGCTGAGTGGTCGGTATACACAATCACCTTTGCTCCAACCAAGTATGATCGGAACTTATCAAAGGCAAAAACCACTGCAAGGAGTTCCTTTTCGGTTGTAGTGTAATTGAGCTGTGTGCTGTCCAGCACCTTGCTAGCATAGTAGATGGAATGGAAAATCTTATTCTTTCTCTGCCCAAGCACAGCTCCAACAGCATAGTTACTCGCATCACACATGACTTCGAACGGCAAACTCCAGTCTGGAGCTTGTATCACAGGTACGGTTACCAATGCCTTCTTTAAATGCTCAAAAGCCACCATACATTCTGCTGAAAATTCAAACTTTCTGTCTTGCTCCAGCAAAGTGCATAGGGGTTTAGCAATCTTGGAGAAGTCCTTAATAAATTGACGATAGAACCCTGCGTGCCCCAAGAAACTCCGAACTGCCTTCACTGAGGTGGGAGGTGGCATTTTCTCAATAACAAATACCTTAGCAACATCCACTTCAATTCCCTTAGTTGAAACCTTGTGCCCAAGGACAATCCCTTCTTGTACCATAAG
>JAPKLW010006026.1:530-10648 GCA_026898455.1 Plectranthus barbatus | reverse complement strand
TAGCCGCATCAGTTACCTAACTATAGAACTAGAAGTCATACACAAGATGCTATCACCCAGGATACAGATATACATGTACATGTAAGACTCTCCATCATAACATCTCAAAGTGATACACAAACTTGCAAATACCTCTTGAAATTTAATTAGGCTTCATATATCATCAAACTATCGATATCATGATTATTTTAATGCCAAATAAAAGAATCAATCTCAATGAGGTCCTATCAATACGTACCAAACGTACCATCACATCTAGTGACGAAGATAAGCCACTACCTATTGATTGTGTTGCTGCGTAAACCGACAGTTTATTTTGGGACTGTCTCAACTGTGATAATCATTTATATCTCGCTTGGTCAAGTGATTCATACAATCTTCTGTGATCTAAACATACCGTATTATCTTCCTATAGACGATATAAGAGAACATAGTCGATTGTGATACATGTTTGTTAATTCTGACAGGAGATGATAATACAACAATAATGATTAGTAGTATATTAACCAAAGACCTAGTTCATAATACACCATCATAATGCTTTCAGTATATAAATCCATTAATCTCCCATTTATATACAAAACATTATACATGTGCTTTCCAGAGTATACATCGCGTCTTTTCTAATCTATTTATTACCCTCAGTCCAAGGTTATGAACATGCACCTCGTAGACCTTTTGTGGTAAGGCTTTTGTGAATGGATCTGCTAGATTATCCTTTGTTTCTATCTTCTCAATTGTGACTTCTTGTATGATATGATACTTCCCTTTATGTGTTTAGTTGCCTTGTGAGTTTGTGGTTCCTTCAAATTTGCTACTAAACCAAAGTTATCACAATATACTGTCATAGTCTTGGTCAAATGAAGGATCACCTCCAACTCTAAAAGGATGATTCAGAGCAATACTACTTCTTTCGAAGCCTCCGAAGCTACAATGTACTCTGCATCCATGGTGGAGTCTGCAATGCATTTCTACTTTGCACTCCTCCATGATATGACTCCACCTCCTAGAGTAAACACATACCCAGAGGCAAATTTTTTTCGTTGTTATCTGCCTGGAAATTTGACTCTGTAAAACCCACAGGACAAAAATTTTAGGACTAAAAAACAAGACAATAGTCTCTTGTCCTTTTCTCATACTTGAGAATATGTTGTATCATTGTCCAGCGTGCCTATCTAGTGTTAGACTAATATCTCGCTACCATGCCAACAACAAAGCAGATGTCTGGTCTTATGCATACCTTAGCATACATGAGACTTCCAACTGCACAAGCATAATGAACCTTACTCATTTCATCTTTCTCCATTAGTGTCTTAGGACAATTATCGTTTAAAAGATGAACGCCATGTCTAAAAGGTAAATAGTCTTTCTTGGTGGTTCGCATGCTGAAATGAGCAATCACAGCATCCACATATGAAGCTTGAGATAATGTCGACATCCTCTGGTTGCGATAGAGCATGACTTTAACAACGACGATGTATCCGGTTTTACCAAAATCCTTCATCTGGAAATGTTCGGATAACCACCCTTTTACGTACGACAATACCTCCACATTGTCATTAAATTGAAGAATATCATCGACATAAAGTGCAAGGAATACCACACTTCCACTAACACATAGACGATACACACAACTCCCGTTTGAATATTGTGAAAATTCATTGGATCTAATCACTTTGTCAAATCGTAAATTCCATGACCGTGAAGCTTGCTTAAGTCCGTACAAGGACTTCTTGAGCTTACAGACCAAATGCTCTTTGCCATCTTGCACATATCCTTCTGGTTGATTCATATAGAAGCCACTACCTTCTTCAAGGTAACCATTTCGAAACGCGGTTTTGACATCCATTTACTAGAATTCTAGGTACATAAGTGCCGCTATGGCAAGGAGTATCCGAATGGACTTGAGCATGGCTACCAGTGAGAAGGTTTTGTCATAGTCTAAGCCCCGTTTTTGACTATAACCTTTCGCCACCTACCTGGCTATTGGGAAATCTGTCTAAGGTTTCCTTTCCCAGTAGCTTAATTGTTTAGATTATAGTTTTGGTGGATCAAATCCTAAGTCCTACCAGCGTCAGTTGTCTCTACATAGCTCTAGTCTCAAATGTAAAGTCCTGTTTAGGTCTTTTGAGTTGTAAGTCGCAGCTGATCAAGACTCATGCTGACACTGTTCACCAGCATGAGAAGCACTTACCTGGGGAAAAGGTTTTCACCAGCAGGCGACTGATAAAGACTCATGCTGGCACTGTTCACCAGCATGAGAAGAGCTAATGACTGGCACTGTTCACCAGTTGGGAAGGATTTCATCAGCAGGCGGCTGACAAATCTTACCAGCAGAATACGTGTTTGTGCGTACACTATTCACCAGCGGTGATTCCACCAGTCATGGGAGATCCCAAGAAGAATTAACATCCAGACATTCGATAGACTTTGATGATGCCAGGGCAAGTCACCAGCAGAGACTGCCAGCACAAGATCACCAGTATGATCTACCAGTCAGATGTTACCAGCAGAATTCCAGATTCTCTCTCCCAGCGCCGTAGAGACAAGAAGAAGATTCTCTGAGGAATCGACTGACAGAGTATGACTTTAAGGAAGGATAACTTAAAGTCTATCAGTCACAAGACACCAGTCTTATTCCTCGGACTGACAGAGAGAGCCGTTCTGACACAAAGAGATCAGTGTCAGATAAAGCGGTCTTAGGTATGGCTCTTTTCTGAAAAGCATACCTGCCGCCGTCAGAAGGACATCCGAGGTCTGACACCTTTCCGGATGCATCCAAACGGCTAGAAAGTTTGAATCGGTTCCTGCGGCTATAAATACGTCGCAACCACCAACATTCAAACCCTCTCTCTCCCTCTCTCTCTAATGACTCGGTTGACACATTGAATATTCAGATATCTCTGCTCAACCACCGAAAGAACTGAAGTTATTGCAAGAACGCATAAAGTACTTTCGAGGCCTTTCTTAAGGCTTTCCGTGTGTTGATTTATCAAACACGAGACTTCAAGCTCTAAGCTTGTAAGTTTAGAGATCTCATTTGGTGTTCTTTCTCTTCGAGGAAGTTCACAGCAGCTCCTGTGCATTCTAGCACTTGAGTTATTACGGGCGAACCTTGCCGCAAAAGGAGTTACGTTCTTGGGAGAACTAAACACCGAAATCGCTGTGGAGGTTGAAGTGACGTGCTCGCACTCCATCAGCAGAAGAGAGCTGAAGAGGAAACCAGGACCGGGAGCGGTTGATCTAGTGAACTGGTGGACAAGGCATTCACCAGCTAGAGATAGATCGTAGGCAACCTGTAACCGATTGCTCATAGTGAAATTTCCAGTGCTTCGACTGGAGAGTGGACGTAGATCGATTGATCGAACCACTATAAATCCTTTTGTCATTTATCAGTTTTCTGCTTTACATTCTGATTTAAAACCCAGCACTCAAGTGCTGGTGTATGTTCTGAAACTGATATAATTGTGCAAACTTGGCAAAATATTCTAAGTATCAAATCACCAGCTGACCAGTTGTCAGCTGCATACTTAGTAACCAGCACCAGCTGACCAGTTGCCAGTTGTCAGCTGAGTGCTAGTAGCGTGCAAGAAATCAATTAACTTTATATTATTTCCGCTGCGTATCGTATTATACTCTGAAAATCTGGGACCAACAAGTGGTATCTGGCGCGGTCGGTCTTTCTAGACTGGTCGTACACTGAGTCGCTTAGGACCGAGATCCAAGTTTCCTTGCACTCTACTCTTTCTGTCTGTTGATTAGCTCAGGTACACACGATGAATGTCCCGAAGCTGATGAACTACAATCCGGAGAAGCATGATATATGGCAAAAGAGGTCGTTCATTCAGCTGAAAAACGTCCATCCGGAGATGAAAGACGTGCTGGAGAAAGGGCCGATTGAGATCACCAAGACGAGGCACCAGTTAGGAGATCAACCAGCTGCTGAGATTCCAAAGCCCCCAGAAGAATGGAACGCTGAAGACAGGAGGCGGAATCAGCTGGACTCCGTTGCTCTCGATATGATCCTATCATCTCTCCCAGAACCACTGATGGAGGAAGCCCTCCAGTTCGACACCGCCAAGGCAGTCTGGGACTACATTGATAGTCTCTGTACGGAGACAGATCAGATGAAGCGCAACAAGTTGCAAGTTGCGGTGGACAAATACGAGTCATTCCAGATGCTGACTGGTGAAACCATCAAGGAGATGGAGGCTAGATTCTATGCCATAGTCAGCGAGCTGAAGTCCTTGGACAAGGAGTACTCGAATGCAGAGCTAAATGCAAAGATCCTGTCAAAGATGCCCAAGGAGGACTGGATTGTGAAGACCACATCTCTTATGGAGAAGGATCTATCCAAGATGACTCCCAAGGAGCTATTTGCTCAGCTCCAGGCACATGAGTGGGATATCCAAATGGTGAACAAAAATGAAGCCATTCGGACCGTTGGATCTCCCAGCATCAAAACACAAGACGAAGCCTACTTCGTCAAGAGGGATTTCAAGTGGAAGCACAAGAAGCCTTTTCATACTGACAGACCTGCTGGGACGCACAACCAGCAGAAAGAGATCCCATCCCCTTCGGGATCTAGCTTAAAAGGCAGCGAGAGCTCTATCGCAGATCTTGAGCAACAGATGAAGAGATTGGCTGTTCTACTGGAGAAAGCCAAGTCGAAACAGGGAGCTTCTCTCAGCTCATTTGATGGAAAATTTGTCAAGAGAGCTCCCCGCGCATGTTATCAGTGCCAATCCCCTGACCATCTCAAATTTGAGTGTCCACAAGTGGATAGAGAAGAGCGGGATAGACTGAAGAAGCTCTTTGAAGAGCGTGCATCGAAGGCCGTTGCCAAGGCGATGCTGACCAGGACAGAGGTTCCTGATATTCCTTACCACGACGACGGAGAGTATGAGTCAGATGAAGATTCAGAAGAGGAAGCGCTACTGGCGCTGATGGTAGCTTTTGGAGAGGAAGCACATGAAGAATGTGCTGACAGTGAGGAGGAACAAGCACTTGCTGCTGATGATGAGGTACAATCTGTTCCCTCATTGCATATCATGTCTCCACACATTCTAGACGATTCTGAGTCGCATTGCTCCGACTCAGAAGCTGTCACTATAGACATTCTTCAACGAGAATTTTTGAAATTTTATGAAATAAAGAATGTCTTGGCTGGCGAAAACACCTCGCTGAAAGATCAAATTTCTATTTTGACCAATGAGATTGAGAAATCGAGGTTAATCGGTGAAGAGCTAGCCACTCTGAAAAAGACACACTTTGAATTGCTCCAAAACTTTCAAATTGCAAAAATTGAGCGAGATAATTTTCACAACATCGTTCTGGAGCAAGAAAATAAAATAAATTTTTTGAATAAAGGCTCCAAGGATTTGGAAAAGGCTCTAAGTCATTGGAGAAAGCCGACTGATAAGTCCGGGTTGGGATTTATAACGGATTTGAGCATAAACCAACCCGAACTCACAGCTCATAAGGGTAAGGGCAAACTGGTAAATGCATCAGCACCAGCTGGTAATACCAGTCAGTCCCGTATGGCCGATCAGCACAGGAATAATAAGACCAGATACATAGGTGAGTCATCACGACAAAAACCTCAACTGGCAAAATCCTCTGCTGACAGGACGCCAGCACACCCTAAGACGCAGACTAAGCCGAAAAATTCTAAGGCAATGAAGTCAGCGTCAGCTACCAGTGGAATCCGACAGCCAGCACCAGCTGTCAAGACATTCCACGCACAACCTCATAAGTATGCAAGTCACCAGCATACTTACAAGGGATCCAAATCTCAGAGTAATTCTGAGAGAAGGACAATACCTGATAGGAGGAATACCTATCGGAGGCCTGAGCCCAATCACAAGTTTTCTCAAAGGGCTGTGAAGGCTAGCCATGGTGGTCCACACTTCCAGAGACCACGAAGGCAACACACACAACCGGAAAAACATTTCCGAAGCTCTCAGCGGAAGCGTACTTCCAAAGGAGTTACACACACAGCCACACCTTCCCAAACCAATCTCATGCATTATCTCAAAAGGAAGGGAAAGGCGGCTGATGATATCAGCAAGGATAAAACCAAGCTGAAAATCACTCAAGTCTGGATTCCGAAAGGAATTATCCAGCGATCTAACCCTGCAGGACCCGCAGATGATCGGGGACCTAAATGAATTCCATTTCTTTCATGCAGGTACAGGATCATGCAACACAGCTTCAGAGGTCGAGAGAGTGGATCTTAGATAGTGGGTGTTCAGCTCACATGACTGGTGAAGAGGATCTGTTTGCAGATCTCATTAAGGTCAAAGGACCTCCAGTTATTTTCGGTGATAACTCCAAGGGCAGAGTTATTAGCAAGGGCTGCATCGAGAAGGACGATGTCAGAATTATAAATGTATCCCTTGTCACCTCTCTCAAGCACAACCTCCTGAGTATCAGTCAGCTGTGCGATAGTGGATACACTGTTCACTTTGGGAAATCAGAGTGCCAGATCAAGGACGAGAAGACTGGCGAGATTAAGCTGAGAGGTATTCGGAACGGAGGACTTTATACCGTTGACTGGCAAAGCGGGAAGACAGATTCATGCTTCGTGGCTACCAGTTCTATGGAAACTAACTGGCTGTGGCACAAAAGGTTGAGTCATCTGAATTTCAGAACTATCAACTACCTGGCCAAGCATGATCGTTTGGAAGGTCTTCCCAAGGGAGGATTCAAGAAGGAAGGAATTTGCAAAGCATGCCAGCAGGGCAAGCAAACTAAGAAGTCCTTCAAGAACCAGTCGCCAGTCTGCCCCAGTACCAGTCGGGTACTCGAATTGCTACACATGGACCTCTTTGGACCAGTAGCACCTCAAACCATTGGAGGAAGACGTTATTCGCTGGTGGTAGTCGATGACTACTCGCGCTATACATGGGTAAAGCTTCTCAGATCCAAGGATGAAGTGAAAGTCATTCTTCCAGATTTGATTGTCAAAGCACAGAAACAGAGAGAAGCTACGGTAAAGCGGATACGGTCAGACAATGGGACGGAATTCTGCAACAGTCTGCTGATGGATTTTTGTGCGGAAGCCGGCATTAAGCATGAAAGATCAGCACCAAGGCAACCGCAGCAGAATGGACTGGCAGAACGTAGGAACAGGACGCTGAAAGAAGCGGTCCGGTCCATGCTGGCAGAATCCGGCTTAGGACAGAGTTTTTGGGGAGAAGCGTTGGTGACGGCTTGCTATACTCAGAATAGAAGCGGGATCAACGACAGACTCCAGAAAACTCCCTACGAAGTTTATTTTGGTCGTAAGCCTTCTCTAGCTCATCTCCGTGCTTTCGGTTCACCATGTTATATCCATAATAATGGTAAGTCGAAGTTAAATGCTTTTTCGCCTAAAACTGATGAGGGTGTCCTTGTTGGATATGGACATCCCTCTCACAAGGGCTATAGAGTATTTAACAAGACCACCAAGCTTGTGGAGATAACATGCAATGTTGTTTTTGAAGAAGCTACTTTAGTGCGCAGGACATTACGACAACTGGCTGAAGATGTTCCTGAGGTCAATGATGTCGTTGACCAGTTGGGCAGGAATTCTTCCAATGCTCAACCAACTGGTGTGACTAGACCTATGACTGGATCATCTTCACAACCAGTATCCTCGGTTGCCCATCAGCAAACCGGGAGGTTCGGTGATGCAATTGACCTTGCTGAGACCTTACACTCAATCTCCTTGAGTGGAACTGGCAATAATCCAGGGGGAATTCCGTCTGGAATTTTCGAACCAGAAATAGCTGACGAACCAGCTGGAGTGGATGCACCAGCTGACGGTGTAATTATCGCCGAAGGATCAGGAGATCAGTCAGAGAGTGAAGCTGACGAAGAGGAAGTTCCGACTGGTGAAGGTCAACCACCAGTTGCTATTGCTGCTCCGACTGGTGAAGTTCAGGAAGCACCAGTCATCAGGACAGAAGAACCAACGCCAGCAGATTCTCATCTTCCCAAATGGCTGAGAAATCACCCCTCCGAGGCTATTCTCGGTGATCCAGAAAGTTCTATTCAGACTCGACACGGCAGCGCGTTCCTGACTTGTTTTATCTCTCAAGAGGAACCTACTTCCATAGGAGTTGCGCTACAATCTGCCGATTGGATCAATGCCATGCAAGAAGAACTTGCGGAATTCACTCGCAACAATGTTTGGGACTTGGTAGAGAGACCATCACACCAGTCAGTGATTGGCACCAAGTGGGTTTTCAAGAACAAGCGAGATGAGAATGGCATTGTAATCAGAAACAAAGCTCGTTTAGTCGCCAAAGGTTACAAGCAATGTGAAGGCATCAATTTCGACGAGACCTTCGCACCAGTTGCAAGAATGGAGGCGATACGGCTGTTCCTTGCGTATGCAGCGTATCATGGTTTCACGGTATTCCAAATGGACGTGAAGAGCGCCTTCTTGAATGGCGAGCTAAAGGAGGAAGTATATGTCGAACAACCTCCAGGCTTTGAAATAGGCACCAAGGTGTACAAGCTGAGAAAGGCCCTGTATGGATTGAAACAGGCGCCCAGGGCTTGGTACGAGACGCTGTCACAATTCTTAATCAGTAATGGATTTAGGAAAGGGAAGATCGACAGAACTCTCTTCATCATCAAGGATGCTGATGATATTCTAATGGTGCAGATATATGTCGATGACATCATATTCGGGTCAAAGAATATATCTCTCGGTGAGAAGTTTTCTCAACTGATGCAAAACTCATTCCAGATGAGTATGATGGGCAAATTAACATACTTCCTAGGACTCCAGGTCCAGCAGTCAGCTGATGGGATTTTCATTAATCAGCGGAAGTATGCCAAGGACTTAATTCAGAAATATTGCCCAGAGAAGACTAAGGCTCTCAGAATACCGATGAGCACCAGTTGCCAGATCTTTCTTGATGAAGAAGGAGAATCAGTTGATCCTTCCAGCTACAGAGGTATTATTGGATCACTTCTCTATCTGACAGCCAGCAGACCCGACATTTCATACTCAGTCGGAGTGTGTGCCAGATATCAAGCCAATCCAAAGAAGTCACACATGGAAGCTGCAAGGAGAATAGTGAAATACCTCAAAGGAACTGAATCACTTGGCTTATGGTACCCCAGGAATGATGAGCTTACACTCATTGGGTATTCAGATTCAGATTTTGCTGGATGCCGAATAGATAGAAAAAGCACCAGTGGTACGTGTCAGTTTCTAGGACACAAGCTAATCAGCTGGTTTAGCAAGAAGCAACACTCAGTTGCTACATCTACTACTGAGGCTGAATATGTTGCCGCTGCCAGTTGCTGTGCTCAAATTCTATGGATCAAGCAACAACTGGAAGACTATGAAGTGGACACTGGTTGTGTACCCATCTATTGCGACAACAACAGCGCTATGTGCATAACGAAGAATCCGGTTCATCTCTCTAGGACCAAGCACATAGATATCCGACATCACTTCATACGTGATCATGTCGAGAAGAAGGATATCAGCGTAGAGTACATCAGAACTGACGATCAACTGGCTGATATTTTCACCAAACCTTTGCCAGAAACAAGATTCAAGGAGTTGTGCATCAAACTCGGTCTTATGGAGATTGATGCGAGCCCTAATGTTGAGGAAGAATGAGTCCCAGCTCTCATTCCGTTCTTGATTTTCTGAAGGATGCTGATTAAGACTAAGTCCAAGCTCTTAGTCTTCCTTGTTTTCCTTTAGTGGTAGCTCAAAACCACAGGTGGTATCTACTGGCAGAACTTACTCCATAAACAACGAAGGAAATGAGTCCCAGCTCTCATTTCGAATTTGCCAGCAGCTATGCACCATCAGTTGAAATAAAATTGGGTCCCAGCTCCCAATTCCAAGCAATGATGAAGAAGTGAAGAGAAGATTATGCGGAATGAATTGAGTCCAAGCTCTCAATTCTCTCAATCCTTCAAGTTGTCAGCAGACAACTGGCGAATTTCCTACGACTGATGAAAATTGAGTCCCAGCTCTCAATTTATCCAAGTACTCGGGTGCCAGTCGTAAGTACCAGTTGTCAACTGGTAAGGAGACCATGCTGACAGGGGGAAGTGTTCAACTGGCATATCCTGCTGATGACCAGTTATATTGCTGATGA
>JAPKLW010006025.1:0-18707 GCA_026898455.1 Plectranthus barbatus | reverse complement strand
TTGGGTCTAGGTTTTGAAAATAATTTGAGCAACGAAACTCCCGCACATACTAGTACTAAGAAAACTATAAGTTTTTTAAGAGAAAAACTTAGTACTCAGTCTAGGTTGAGTGGTTAAGGGGTAGTGCAAAAAGTACCGGTAAGACTGGTAACACTAAATGTTGGTTAGCCAACAACCCAGACTGGCTGACCGGAATGAGATTGATAAGTCCAAGTCCAAGGGTAAACTGGTAAAACAACATAACCCTAGACTGGCAAAGGCTCAGATTGGAAGGAAGACAGCCCTACCACTGAGACTGACCAAGCAGTATGTTCCTACTATGAGGAAGTCAGTCCTATTGACCAGTTCGGCCAAGAAATCGATCTATGTTGCAAGGAAGTCGAGCACACAACCCGGTTAGTTTACTTACCGGGTCCTAAATCTCAAGCTCAACTTGAGAGGAGGAATATTCTAAGTAGGGGGAATACGTACTTGAGGCCAGAACCCAAACACTCTTTCGTTTCAAGGGTTGTGAAGGCTAGCCATGGTGGACACCACTTCTTGAATAAGAAGCCACCAAGGTATCAACACTTATCCGGAACCCAGTTTTCGAGGTCCTTAAAGAAAGCCTACTTCCAACAGGACTACACACACTCCTACACCTTCCCAAACCAAAAACATGCTTTGTTTTTGAAGGAAGGGAAATGTTACTACTGATGACAACAAGGAATCAAATGCTGTTAAAATCACAAAGATTTGGATCCCGAGCTAATCTCATAGGACCTGCAGATACTCGGGGACCTAAAATATAATTTTATATTTGTAGGAACATGTACATGCGAATCAGCTTCAAGAGAAGAGCGAGTGGATCCTGGACAGTGGATGCTCAGCTCATATGACTGGGAAGAAGGATCTTTTTACAGATCTCAAAATGGTCAGAGGACCACCACTCCTGTTTGGTGATAACTTTAGGGGCAGAGTTATAGGAAGATGGTGCAAAGAACAAAATGGGGTCCAAATCATCAATGTATCCCTCGCCACCAACTTGAAGCACAACCTCCTTAGCATAAGCCGACTGAGCGATAATCGCTTTATGGTTTCCTTTGAAGAATAAAAATGCCAAATCAAAGACAAGTTTCAGGAGAAGTCAAGCTCATAGGAATTAAAAAAGGAGGATTTTATGTCGTAGACTGGCAAAGTGGGGAGACAAACTCGTGCTTTGTGTTGACCAGTTGCATTGAGACAAACTGGTTGTGGTACAAGAGACTGAGCCACCTGAATTTCAAGATAATTAACTACTTGGCAAAGCACGAACAGGTGGAAGGTCTACCTAAAAGAGTATTTAAAAAAGAATGAGTCTGCAAGGCGTGTCAAAAAAAGAAAACACACTAAAGCCTTTTTCAAGAACAACTCAGTCAGCCCCAGCACAAACTGGGTGTTAGAGTTACTTCATATGGATCTTTTTGGTCCAATAAATCCACCAACCATTGGAGGAAAACGGTTCTCACTAGTAGTAGTGGCTGACTACTCAAGGTACACATGGATAAAACTTCTCAAGACGAAGGATGAAGTGAAAATTCTCCTTCCCGAGCTGATCATGCGAGTTCAGAATAAATGAGAAGTTATAGTAAAGAGATCCGCTCAGAAATGGGACATAATTCTGTAATGACCCCCTGATGGATCTTTGCGTGGAAGCTGGCATCGAGCATGAGAGATTAACTCTTAGAACACCGCAATAGTTAGGGCTTGCTGAGAGATGGAACCGGAATCCGAAGGATGCAATCCAAACCATGCTCGCGAATACTAGCTTGGGAGAAAGGTTTTGGGGTGAAGCGTTGATGACGACTTGCTACACGCAAAATTGAAGTGGCATCAACGATCATCTTCAAAAGACCCCATACGAAGTATACCATTATCGTAAGCCTTATTTAGACCATCTTCGTGCTTTCAGCTTACCATGTTATATTCATAACAATGGCAAGTCAAATTTGAATGCTTTCTCTCCCAAAACTGATGAAGGGGTGTTCCTAGGATACAAACATCCTTCGCACAAGTAATGTTATTTTTTATGAGGCTACTCTAGTGCACACGACCATGAAGGAACTGGGAGAAGAAGTTATTAAGATCAATGATGTCAATGAACAATTGGGCATGAATTCTTTCAATGCTAAACCAACTGATTCGATTAGATCTATGAATTGATCATCATTTTAGCCAGCACCCTCGATTGGACATCTCAAAAGGGTCGGTGATGCAAATGACCTTGCTGAGACCTTAAATTTATTCTCCCTACGAGAAGACATAAATCAAGGGGGAACTTAAGCTGGTGTGTTCGAGACAGAAGATGCTGAAGCTCAGACTGACGATCCAGACACTCAGACTGACGGACCAGAATCATAAAATGAAGAAGCCGGAGCTCAAACTGAAGACTCAGAGATCAGACTGAAGGAGTTCAGACTAACAAAGGCCAATCATTTGGAGGATTAGTCTCAACTCAGACATCAGTTCAAGCTGACCAAGGCACAAATCATCCAATTTTAGGAACAAGATGATTCTAGAGTATTTTTTCCTTACTGATGTGCCAGTTGCTGGCATTCATTCCTCGGAGCCATTTGTACCAACAGTTCAGGTCGAAGAGCTTCAACAACCAAAATGGCATCGTAATCACCCTGAAGATGTTGTGCAGGATGATGTTACCAATCCAGTCCAGACGAGACAAGGAAATGCCCTACTTACATGTTATATCTCTCAAACTGAACCTACAAAGATAGGAGATGCTCTATAGTCAACCGATTGGATTAACGCCATGCAAGAGGAACTTGCAGTTGCAGGTACTTTTAAGCTTGTGCCTCAGAATTTATTATTTAAATTTGACCTATCTATGCAAGAATAGGCTGGCACATCAGTCCAAAAAAAGGCCAACACATTAGCTCAGGGGGAAGCAGAGGTTGATGCTGATGAGGATGATGCTAAGGTTGCTGAGGAGTCTGAGGAAGATTTATAAAATGCAAAGGAACAGATGGCCAGAATAAAGAAGGGGCATCTATGGGATTGTAGACTAAAAGCAAATTTAAATACACCATCTGAACAATCAGTCTGCATGGTTCCATTTATTAGGCTACTGCATTCCAGATTTTCAACCAAGAGGACAGCAGACAGGTGCCCTCCTATCCACGAGTTATTTGAAGAAAATGAAGTCATCTTCTATTTGGCTGATGTCATCACCCAACAAGTGGAGGAGCAGGTGGATCGATAAATCAAAAAAATCTACGCCGCAAGTTTGTTTAACAATCCTCAAGACTCGGAGGTATTGTAACAAGAATTTAAAAGGTGAAGAATCTTCAACTTTTGTTCTCACAACTTAAGTCATGAGGAGAGGGACGTGCTCAAAGACTAACTGGGGCTTATCTTTTGGAAATCTGAGGAACACTGAGCTGACATGTTCGTTGGTCAAGTCAAGGAGAGAACTAGATCGCGAACAGTCAAGCATGTGAAGAGAAGGCTGAAAGCGATCAAGGCACACAGACTGGTGTCTGGAAAGTATGACTTCCCTCCTCTGAAGCTGAAGAAGAAAAAGCTGAACGAAACTGAGGGTCAGTTTCTTCAGCTCAGGCACTTTCGAACTGATCCTGAGCTGATTTACAATTTCACTGAGCTCAAACTGAACATTGTGCTCTTATCACTGAGGACTTCCCCACCTCTGGCTACCGATGCTATGATGCGCTCCTGGGAATTGGAGCATAGGGCAGAGGAAGATCGAACAACCCGAGCTTGCCATGTACAAGAAGAAGAAGATAGGAGGTGGTGGTTCATCCCAGCTGGCCCTCAAATGCCCATTGTTTTGGGGAATCACATGATTGAATGGCCTATTTTTGTTGATGACCAAGCCTCCACTTCCATCAGTCTATTTGGAGCACCCATAGACGACGAGCAACTATTGGCTCAAATTAAAGATTTTGTGGCAAAGCAAGTCCAAACTCAAGTGAACTTGGCCAAAGAAGATGAACACGATGACATTTACAATAGCCACCTTTTTGGATGTGCTCAAAGAGGGGGAAGAACAAAGGAGGAAATAGGATGAAGAAATGAGGAAAGCTGAAGAAGAGCGACTGAGACTGTAGACTGAAGAGATGAAAAAGAGAGAGGAGCACGAGGAAGCTGAAAGACTAAGGCGTGAAGCTAATATAACCAAACTCAAAAATCTAATTGCCTCTATGGAAGACATTGCCATACTCACTTATGGTTCCTCCGGAACAAGATGATTGTTATCTCTTCTTCTTGTTTTTCATTGCTATATATGACTTCCTTCTTGTAACCAAGCTCCTCATTTTTGTAATGCTCAGTTTGTATAACTCTCAAAATCAGTTTTTTCATATATTTCCTTTTATGATTATACATATAAGTTATACTACCTCCGTCCCAAAACAATTGTCGGGTTTGAAAATGGCACAGATACCAATGCGAGTAGAGATAGATGAAATTAATATTTTATTAGTAAGTGTATATTAACTTTCTATTTTAGGAAAGAGGACAATTGTTTGGGACAGACAAAAAAAGAAAAAAGGACAATTGTTTTGGGACGGAGGGAGTAGGAAATACCAGATATAATATACAAGTTCACAAATATTCATGAAAGGAATTAAATATATAATATTTGAGAGATATCATAATCTATATTTGTAGCTATGGTTTGCCTACAAAAAGCACATACTATCCTTATGGTCTGAGCATTAATTACAAGAGTTCATACTGTCACTATGGTCTAAACATTGACTTAAATAAAACTCATATATAACTTGACATTTATATAGATCCGTGCATAATTAAAGTAAAACAAATAAGAAAGATAATGTAAAATCTCTTGAAATTGACTTATTTTTTCTTTTTAATGCTCTCACATTCTTCTTATTTTTAGTGTGAAAAATAGATTATTTAGACATTTTACATAAACATGAGAAAATCTAAAAAAATACTCCCTCCGTCCCACTTCAATTGTCCATCTTTTCTTTTTCGGTCGTCTCATTTATTAGTCTCATTACTTAAAATAGAAAGCTATTCTCCACTTATTAATAAAATATTGGCAAAAACTTGCGTTAGGCAGGCCTAAACGGTTTAGGCGGGTTTTATCCTACCCAAATGGGTTCACCCATCCCAAATAGGGTATATTATATGGGTTTGGGTTTGGGTTAATGGATAAAACCCGCTTAAATCTTGAGTTAATGGATAAAACCCGCCTAAATCGTTTAGGCCTGCCTAACCCAAGACCTACCCTAAAATATTAATTTTTCTAATTTCTACTCACTTTGGTTATTGTGTAAGTAAGGTGTCTGGGATGAAGGTAGTATCATTTATCTCACAGGAAACGTTTTTGTTTTCTAATTTATGATACGAATTATCAAATAAAGAGAATTTATTAACAAAAGTAGAAATGAAAAAACAAATATTAAATTATTGCATGAATACACCTAAGGTCATAGGCCGATTTATGTATGAGGTAGGGGTAACCAACTATTTTATTTTATTTTTTAGTATAGTATTTTTTATGAGTTAGCTCTCATCTCAAAACAAATTACGAAGTAGAAAAAAGATTGAAAATGAAGAAAATATAGTAAGAGGAGGTTGAGAATGAAAAAGAATTACAACAATTTTTTGATTTAACTCAATTCTATAATCTAGCATCTCTACTAAAAATTCCTAAATCTCCACTGACTATGGTTCCATAATCATGTGGAATAGTTGTGATAGTGATAACATTGTGGGGTTTGAAAAATGTTTCAGATTCAAGACTCCATGACTCATGTATGGATGATTTCAACTAACCCTGCAAACATATTTTCTAATATTTTAAATGCTGCCGTTTCATGAGTATATATATTAGTGATCAGATGACAATAGTTTTTAGTATGAGAAATTAGAATAAATCTCAGTCTTTGATTTTGTGATTTCAACGTTCATGATCTATTTCACTCCGTGTGCAGTTTTCCTCGATTATCCTGCAGTTTTGCAAAATTAAAAATTAAGGTTATTTTTGTAATTTTAGCTTTTTTTAAAAATCTAAAATAGTATCTCATCAAATTTTTTATTCCTTTCTTCGCGCGATTTGATTTCTTCTTCCTTCTTCGTTCGATTTTATTTATATTTCTTCTCTCGATCAGATTTTTTTCTTTGTTTCTAGATTTTGCATTCGTGTTCGATCTCGACTTTGTTAATTGTAACGCCCCCTGTTCGCCTTCCCAACTTAGGGTGCGCTACAGTGGGTTGGGTGATTTAAACAGCGGAAGGTTGAGATATTCAAACAGAAACAAGGGTTCACGCCCAATCGGTTCAACATACGTAATTGAAATAACGGTGTCTGTAACGAGGCAAACAAACCTCGCTGCCATAGTGTACGAATGATAACGATAAACAAAGAGTTTGGTTTCTCAGACAATTATTCCAAACTGGGAAGGAAAATATATTCAGAGTTTCATGCAGCGGAGAGTTACGCAGTGGAGACATGCATATGAAGATGCATGTCTCAGGATCAAGTTCTTATTGGGATAATCCTGCCCTCGACACCACTGCATCCGCATCACTGCCACTAACCTGCACATTTTAGAAATAATGCACAGGGGCTGAGTACAATGTACCCCGTGAGGACATGACCCAAAAACAAATGATACCTGATTAAATATGAATGATATGCCACACACAAATAAACCACGGGGTTTTAGAAAAACATTTGCCCGTGTTTTATTTCAAAACATTTTTGCACTGTACAGTTTTTCTCACAAAGGAAGACATATCTGTTTTAACGTTGTGTGATTGGAAGTTGGCCGACTTCCAAGTCACGATGAACAGTTGGGAATGGCAAACCATTCGGCTCACTGTCACCATTTAGTGCACTGGTCTCAGAACTCACCGCATTGAGACCCGATCGATTTATGACACAGAATGTGTCTCTCCTTATCTCTCCGAAGGTATCAATACTCCATTGAGTGACCAAGTCTGAGCTTGACTCAAGACAACAGAGGATCAATGCCCCTAGAGTTTAAGAGTCGTACCTCAGGGTTCTTTTGAAACCTGGTTCAGTTCTCGTTAAACCCAATCTCCCTGGTTAACTCGGTTGACCAGAGGAATAGATATGAATTCAAAATAGTTTTGGCATAGACAATCAGTTTTAAATCAAATCAATTTTGCATGCTTTTCAAAAGTAGGGCTTATATCCCAAAATCAAGTGAAAATAGGAATAAAATTGTCCCCACCTCAAATGCTTACAGATACGGCGCAAGTAAGTTGATTTGTGATTGAAAAGCTCTCCGGTTACCCTGGGTTTCCTTCAATTGACAACACAGGAGAATACAACAAATTAGGTGGATTATCTACGTAGTATAAATCAGCACCCCAGCTGATATCTTCGCAGAATTCAGGTTCTAAGGCAAACTGACTTTAAGACGAGACAAACATAATCCTAGCTACCCAACATGCATTGCCCGTACATTCGGACATGCATGAACTTACCCAAATTCCCTCATCTCAGAAAACAATCCATGGTTAAATAAACAACCAATTCAGAGTTTAAAAATGGATTAAACACTTCAACCATAATAGTACTTGCATGATTTATTATAGTCGATTCCCAACGTCCGAAATTAGTTCAATTTGCACATATTCAAACATTAATAGCCTCAGAACTGATATAAATAGTCATGCGCCGAAAATAAATCGAATCGGATCGAAAACGGGCGAAGAAAACACGAAAGCAGGACACAGCCGTGGCCCTGTCGGTCGACGATGGCTCCGTCGATCGACGGCAGGGCCCCGTCGATCGACGGTGGCCCTGTCGAACGACAGGAAGGTCACCAACAGCAGCTGCCGCGAGCGTGCGACGCGGCTGTTTTTCTCCGGCCGTTTTCGGCCAAACCAGAGACTCCCGACTCACCCCCACCCTCTATACAACACTAGGAACTGAATGAGATGCAGCACAACCCACGAAATAGTGAAAACAAGCAGCTGCAGCAGTGAAGAAAAAGGAAGGAAACCCTACCTTTCTTGGACGTTTCAGGTGGATTTTCCGGCGATCGGTCGGCGGGGGTGAAGATCCTACACTACCAAAAGCTTCCTACCGTCATAAGGAACAAGAATAAATAGGTTAATCACAGGTTCATTGTCGTTTTCATGGAGTTCTAACGAAGGTTACGGTTTCAGAATCGCTTACCAACAGGCCCTGTTGATCGAGCTGTAACTCTCGCGATCCTTAACCAAATTGACTGCTTCTTGATTCTATGGAAAGATTGAAGCACGATCTTTGTTTTGTCTTCAGAAGTCGCGGCCTAAATCTTGCTAGTTTGGTCGAAAAAAATGCGATGAAGGGGGTGGGGTGGAAGCTGCTGCATGGCGTGTCGAGGGAGAGAGAATGAGCTGCTGCAACCCCTTTTTCTTGATCTGAATAAGTTTCTCGCCAAAATACAGATTTAATAATTGTTGTAGGCACGTGGGAGAGTATGGGTTGTGATGGGGAGTGCCACGTGGCACGATCCCACTCGTCGCCGCTCCGGATTCGTTATTTCATGTAGTAACCCCGTTATTCGACCTTCGTTGCTTCTTAATTTGACATGCATTGTCCAATTTAGAAAATAGACATCCATGGAAATGCTCTAAATCATAAATCCTACCCGTGGGTTCAATTCCACAATTTTTGGAATTTTCCCGTTTTCCCTTCGAACTTAATAGTTCGAAAAATCATAAAATATTCCACGGGTCTCGGAATTTCATTCTGTTTGTTTCTAAAATTTTTATAAATTAATTTCAAGTATACCCTAGCTCGATGAAAGAAACGGAGCTCTCGGGTGCAAGTTGTCGATTTTATCGTACCCAAAACACACTAGAAACCCCAGTTTATCGCGCACGAGTTTTCTACGTAAAGTTCGTCTGCATGGTTGCTTAGGGTTTCTTAATACGTACTCTTGGGCATTTTGTTTGCATGAAACGAACATACACGTAACAACGGGTGTCGAAAGTTGAGTAACGAATATTAAGGGCAAAAATAATTAATCCCTTTTATTTAATAATTAATTAAGCTATAAGTCGCTTAATAAAAACTCGGGATATTACATTCACCCCACCTTGCAAAAATTTTGTCCCGAAATTTGCTAAGGGTTTGTAAACAACTCAGGGTACTTGTTCATCATCTTCTCTTCGAGTTCCCAAGTTGCTTCTTCTTGTCCATGGTGGTTCCACAGGACTTTGACTAGTGGAATGGACTTATTCCTCAATTCTTGGACTTTTCGATCCAAGATTCCTTCTGGCTTTTCTTCATATCGTAGATCTGGGTTCAGGGTAACTTCCTCCTAATGTATCACATGCTTAGGATCATACACGTATTTCCTCAATTGTGATACATGAAATACATTGTGTACGTTACCCAGACTTGGCGGTAGAGCCAATCGGTAAGCAACCGGGCCTATACGTTCTAGGATCTCGTAGGGTCTTATGAAATGCGGCCGTAGTTTACCCCTTGCGCCAAATCTGATGATTCCTTTTGACGGCGAGACTTTTAGGAAGACCTTGTCTCCAACTTCAAATTGTAAGTCGGTCCTTCTCGTATCAGCATACAATTTCTGCCTACTTTGGGCCTCCTTAATCCGTTCTCGGATTTGTCAAACTATCTTGATCATCTCGTTAATAGCATCGGGCTCGAGAATTTATCTTTCTCCCACTTCATCCCAATAAAGTGGGGATCTGCATTTCTTCCCATACAAGGCTTCATATGGAGCCATTCCGATGGTTGCCTGATAACTGTTGTTATAGGCGAATTCAATAAGTGGTAGAATCGGCTCCCAACTTCCTCCTCGATCTAAAATGACAGTTCGTAACATGTCCTCTAGAGTTTGAATGGTTCTTTCGGACTGACCATCCGTTTGTGGGTGAAACGTCGGAACTGAAATTCAGGCGGGTCCCCAATTCCTTTTGCAAGCTCGTCCAGAATCTAGATGTAAACTTTGCATCCCGATCTGAGGTTATAGTCACGGGTACTCCGTGTAGCCGTACTATCTCCCTCACGTACAATTATGCCAACTTATCCGAACCATATGTTGTCCGAATTGGCAGGAAGTGGGCACATTTCGTGGGGCGGTCAACGATAACCCATATTGCCGTATTCCTCTTTTGTGACTTTGGCAGCCCCGTGACAAAATCCATCGCAATATGTTCCCATTTCCACTCAGGAATGTCTAACGGCTGTAACTTTCCATAGGGTCGCTGATGCAGTGCCTTCACTTGTTGACAAGCCAAACACCTTTCGACATACAGAGCGACGTCTCTCTTCATACCGTCCCACCAGAAGGTTGTTTTTAGATCTTGGTACATCTTGGTGCTTCCAGGGTGGGCGGTATAAGGTGTATCATGAGCCTCGCTCATAATTTCATCCCTCAGTTCCTCGTTTTTCGGCACCCAGATTCTATTCTTGTACATCATTGCGTTGTCTGGTGCCTCCTTGTATTCGTTTGACTCCTTTATCCGGATTCTTTGACGTAATTTCTCGAGTTCGTCATCTTTCCTCTGCGCTTCAATTATTCGTTGCCTCAAGTCTGATTCGACGTTTAAGGCAAACAACGAACACCTCTCTCTTTCGGAGGGAGTAATTACCTCCAGATGTAGTTTCTCAAAATCTCGGATAAGTTCAAACTCTTTAGTTAAGAGGGAACCTAACCTTGCTGAGTCCTTTCGACTCAAGGCGTCAGCCACAGAATTTGCTTTCCCCGGGTGGTAGTTGATCGTTAAGTCATAGTCATTGACCAACTCTAGCCATCGTCGCTGTCTCATATTCAGATTCTTTTGCTCGAAGAAATACTTCAAGCTCTTGTGATCCGTGAATATGGCGCACTTGACCCCGTATAGGTGGTGCCTCTAAATTTTTAGAGCATGAACTACTGCTGCTAACTCGAGGTCATGAGTAGGGTAGTTCAGTTCGTGTGGCCTCAATTGTCTCGAGGCATAGGCAATAACTCGACCTTCCTGCA
The DNA here is from genome assembly GCA_026898455.1 of Plectranthus barbatus. Classification (NCBI taxonomy): domain Eukaryota; kingdom Viridiplantae; phylum Streptophyta; class Magnoliopsida; order Lamiales; family Lamiaceae; genus Plectranthus; species Plectranthus barbatus. Next base: position 7,728 of record JAPKLW010006025.1, on the reverse strand, counting down.
TCAACACGCATCCTAGGCCATTCTTAGATGCATCAGTGTAAACCTCATAGCTTTTGTCGGGTTCAGGAATAGCCAAGACAGACGCAGTTGTCAAGTATTGCTTCAACTTTTGAAAGTTCTCCTCACACTCCTCAGTCCACTCGTATTTAACACCTTTCTGTAATAGTCGGGTCATAGGCTTTGCTATCTTTGAAAAGCCCTCAATGAACCGTCTATAGTATCCTGCTAGTCCAAGGAAACTTCGGATTTCATTTGGATTCTTCGGTGACTTCCACTCCATCACTGTTTGTATTTTGGCAGGATCCACTTTGATTCCATCGGCGGACACAATGTGGCCTAAGAATGTTACTTCCCTCAGCCAAAATTCATATTTGCTGAACTTGGCGTACAGCTTCTCATCTCTGAGTGTCTGTAAGACAGTCCTTAGATGCTTCTCGTGTTCTTCTTCGCCCTTGGAGTAGACAAGTATGTCATCAATGAACACCAAGACAAAATTGTCTAAATAAGGGTGAAATACTCTGTTCATTAAATCCATGAACACTGCGGGGGCGTTCGTAAGTCCGAAAGGCATGACTACGAACTCGAAATGACCATACCTTGTCCTAAATGCAGTTTTCGGAATATCCTCCTTTCGAATTCTCAGTTGGTGGTAGCCGGAGCGAAGATCTATCTTTGAGAACACGCTTGCTCCCTTCAGTTGGTCAAACAAGTCATCGATTCTAGGTAAGGGATACCTATTATTCAAGGTTAACTTGTTTAGCTCTCGATAATTGATGCACATCCTCATCGATCCGTCTTTTTTCTTTATGAACAAGACAGGGGCTCCCCAAGGTGATACGCTTGGTCGTATGAAACCCATATCCAGAAGCTCCTGAAGTTGCACCTTCAGTTCCTGCAACTCCTTAGGCGCCATACGGTATGGTGCCTTTGAAATAGGGGCTGCTCCCGGCTCCAGGTCTATCGTAAACTCCACTTGTCGGTCCAGTGGCAGACCAGGAAGTTCTTCAGGAAATACATCCTCGTATTCACTGGCTATCGGTACATCCTTTACGTTTAATTCTTGATTTGTTTCTCCCTCTAGGTACACCAGGAAAGCTTGGCTCTCCTGTTTTTGAATCAACCTTCTAGCTTGGAGTGCTGATATAATTGGTACTCTCTGACCTCTGCGGAATCCTTAGATATGAATTGACTCATCCCCGGCTTGAAGAGTGACTTTCCTATCTCTACATAAGATAGTGGCCACGTTTTCGGATAACCAATCCATTCTTAGGATCACATCCACGTCGTACATATCCAATACATTCAGCTCAGTAACTAACGCGTTATGATTGTTAAACTGGATCTCCAGGTTAGAGCACACTAAGTTAGTAGTAGTTGTTTCCCCTGAAGGCATTGCTACTTTCAACTTCTGACCACCTTCTACTACTTTAAGGCCTAGAGTTCCGATGCATGAAGATGAAATAAAGGAATGGGATGCTCCAGTATCAAATAAAACCATGACAGGTATATCATTAATAATGCCCATACCTGCCAAGTTCCCTTCATCCTTATTTCCATCGATAGCATAGGCTCTAGCTCCTCGGGGTGGTTGCTCCATCTGCTGACGATTTCCCGCAGGACCACGAGGCGGTGACTGTCTCTCCTGTCGATCTGCCCTGTGGTTCTTAGCAGCTCTCGGATTAGGTTGGCGCTCTCCACGGATTGCCTTCAGCTGTTGATTGGCAGGCCCCTGAGGGTTCTGTCTGTATCCAGCCTCAAATCGATTAGAAGGGCATTGACGGGCATAGTGTCCTGTTCCCCCACAATTGAAGCATTTTTGAGCTAGGGGTGTGCATTTCCCATAATGTTTCTTCCCACACCGATGGCATTGTGGAGGTGCCACTCCCCTCTGTTCATTCCTAGGCACAACGGGTGTTTCGTATCTCTTCGGCAGGTGATCATAGTTCCTCTTAGGCTGGTTGTGACTCCCCTGGCCATACCTTTTTTGACTGCCCGATCCCTGGTGGAAAGATCGTTGATTATCCTCCCACTTCCTCTTCGATGCTGGAGGTAATGAGATCGCCTCTTGGGAGTTCCAGACAGGCATCTTCTTCTTAGTCATCGCCGACTCCACGTCCAAGGCCATTCTCAGGGATTACTGATAGTCCATGCCTTTAAGAGTGGACAGGTGAGCCCGAATTTCCTCCTTCAGTCCTTCTCAGAACTTTTCAGCTAGCTTCATCGGTGTGTCCACCTGGAGAGGGGCATGATGGCGTATTTCGCAGAATTTTCTGTCATAGTCCGTGACGCTCATCTTCCCTTGTTCGAGTAAGAAGAACTCCATCTCTCTCTCCTTGTGGAACTGCTTTGGCACATACTTCTCGAAGAAGGCCTTCTTGAAGTCTTCCCAGGTGAATTGGAGGTACACTTCTGGTGCCAATGACTTAACGTAAGTCTCCCACCAGCGGTCAGCTTGCCTAGTTAGTTGGTACGTCATACAGTTGATCCTGTCAGAATCAGAGCACTGCATGTGCTTGAAGATTTTCTCCAGAGCTCGAACCCAATCTTCAGCTTCAGCAGGGTTCCCAGTTCCGTCAAATGCAGGAGGTTGTTGCTTCCGGAAGGTTTCTATAAGTTGGAAGGGTGTAGGGGGTGGCGCCATGTTTTGCTGCGGCGGTCCCCTAGGTCCCTGAACTGATGCGCTACCCTCGTCGGATAGTACCTCGACTTCTGGGATTTCCTCCGAAATTTGAACACCTTCGAACCCAAGGTTCTCTTCGACGAGCGAAGGCTGAGCCCGACCACGACCACGCCTACGGCTGCGCCCTCGGCCTCTACCACGCCCTCGTCCTCGTCCATAAACTTCAATGTTGGTAGACATTCTGAAATTACCGCACTAGATTAGTACCTAATCATGTTAAATCTACTAAAATTTCGGCAGCACCTCCTCTAATAATCGACATAATCCACAATCAGCAACCAATCACAGCAATCATCATAAGCATTAATCACAACATATAAGTAGTGCTAGAAACACAAATACGATAAAGTCATCACGCAACGGCTGATATATAGATAACTGTGCGTGATCACGACCCAAGAGGTAGAGGTACTCGCCTAAAGAGGTATCGAGCACGTCTTACCTGACAAAAGACCTGATACTTGTAGCGACAGCCAATAGTGTCACTACTTATCGCACCAGATCTGGGAGAGGCAAATAAAGGAAAATATGCCAGCTCCCCGGCCAAAAAGGGGTCGAAACAACAATCACACACAGACAGTCACAACATAACATCCAACAAACCCAAACACAAACGCAGCAGTATCAGTAGTATAACATCACAAGTCAGAGTCAAACGGATCCCTCAGCCCTAGTAGCAGGGCTGCTCCCCACAGACGAAGCATCATCTCTCAGGTCGTCATCGTCCTCATCCTCCAGCTCGCCCGACACGCGGACAGATATACGAACGGCATCTGTAGTACAGGTGATGTGACGACGGATAGGCACGCCCCCAATGTACCCCAGCGGTCGGGTAGATGGAACTCCAGTAAGGGGTGGTGGTGGCGGTGCAGATACTCGTGGTGGGACGTCCGTGACAGGCGGCAAATCCTGGCGCTGTGCCATCCCAATCATCGCCTCCAGAGAAGGGAACGTGTGAGGATCATCAGCTGGGAGAACTCTCGAAGGTGGCGGCGGTTCCCTATTTGGCACCTCAACAGTAACAGGCACGGGGAGATAAAGATACGGCCCCGCCGGAGGGTGTTCGACAAGGACAACCTGCTGCAGGATGTCAGATACGAAGCCCCGAAAGTACTCTAGACGGGCACGAGTGTCACCACGTTGGTATATGAAGTGTTGTGCCCTCTCTCGAGCCCAGTGGACCCACTCACTTGGCAGTAAGTCGATCAGTCGATCAATAGCCTCGAAATCTCCTACCTCGCCATAGCTCTGTGCGAGCTCCCAAACTCGTAAGTACTCCATCAGAAATACGGGAAGCGTCTGACCTGGTCGGCGAGTGTAGCGACGGAACTCGCTAGTCCTGATATCTTTCAGGTACTCCATCTGTCACAGCAGAGCAGTCTGTCAGTACTGAAATCTAATCATAAAGCAAGTAATGATGCATGCCACTCCTCTCGTTACTTCTCCTCCCATGGATCAGTCGCGGTTGTTCCACAGCTGAGTCATTCCCCGACCAGACCTGTGTAGACTCTGTGTCTCGGCGGCTCTATAGTCCTCCGATACACGGTGTTGAGGGTCATCCCAATCCTTGTGCTGACATACTGACCAAACTCCCGTAACCATAGTGGAAGGCATACTGTCCTCCCGACAAGTACCCAACTAGTAAGCAATGAACCGCTCGTTGCTCACGACAATAGTGCATAACCTGGTGACTCCCAACTCTTAAGATGTCTCTAAACTGATACGCAACTATAGCAGCTCTCCGTGAGCTAAGGTAGCCGCGTCAGTCGTCTAACCTGATTCCCTACACACTAGCCCTACGTACAGGCCATACATATACCAAGTTCTTTTACCGGGTTTAACGAGCTTTCAATCACATACAAAACATACTTATAATACAAGTATTTTCAATCAATTGAACATATGAATTCATTTTCATAAATCAATTTGAGATATCACATGTTGCAACATATATCAATAAATGACAAAGTCAAGTGATTAAGCAATGTAGCAATAGTAGCAAAAGCCAAGAATGTCAGTGTGAGTTAAATTTCAACACTAGACAAATAGTCATTGACAAGTTAGGCTAACAAGGGATACACTTATGGTTAGACCATCAAGCAGGGTTAGCGGATATGAATTTATACGCTAACAATCAACATAAATGCATAGCATTTTAAGGTTTTCATCACCACAATCATTATAACTTTTCAGTGAACACAATCGCTCAAAACAGTTTATAATAACCAACAATATCGTTCTTGACATTTGGAAATAGTTTTCAACCGTAAACGTGGAGTGAACAAGATTACTCAAACCGTTGAATGCACATTTAAATTTACATTGCAGGCCGCGCAGGATAGGATGGGGTGTAGAGCATGACAGGATTATTGCTCCAATAGACTTTCTAAATGAAAGAAATCTTAGCTACCAAGCTGAAAGAAAGTGGAATGAACTAGCCTGGCGCTCTGATACCACTTCTATAACGCCCCATGTTCGCCTTCCCAACTTAGGGTGCGCTACAGTGGGTTGGGTGATTTAAACAGCGGAAGGTTGAGATATTCAAACAGAAACAAGAGTTCACGCCCAATCGGTTCAACATACGTAATTGAAATAACGGTGTCTGTAACGAGGCAAACAAACCTCGCTGCCATAGTGTACGAATGATAACGATAAACAAAGAGTTTGGTTTCTCAGACAATTATTCCAAACTGGGAAGGAAAATAGATTCAGAGTTTCATGCAGCGGAGAGTTACGCAGTGGAGACATGCATATGAAGATGCATGTCTCAGGATCAAGTTCTTATTGGGATAATCCAGCCCTCGACACCGCTGCATCCGCATCACTGCCACTAACCTGCACATTTTAGAAATAATGCACAGGGGCTGAGTACAACGTACCCCGTGAGGACATGACCCAAAAACAAATGATACCTGATTAAATATGAATGATATGCCACACACAAATAAACCACGGGGTTTTAGAAAAACATTTGCCTGTGTTTTATTTCAAAACATTTTTGCACTGTACAGTTTTTCTCACAAAGGAAGACATATCTGTTTTAACGTTGTGTGATCGGAAGTTGGCCGACTTCCAAGTCACGATGAACAGTTGGGAATGGCGAACCATTCGGCCCACTGTCACCATTTAATGCACTGGTCTCATAACTCACCGCATTGAGACCCGATCGATTTATGACACAGAATGTGTCTCTCCTTATCTCTCTGAAGGTATCAATACTCCATTGAGTGACCAAGTCTGAGCTTGACTCAAGACAACAGAGGATCAATGCCCCTAGAGTTTAAGAGTCGTAGCTCAGGGTTCTTTCGAAACCTGGTTCAGTTCTCGTTAAACCCAATCTCCCTGGTCAACTCGGTTGACCAGAGGAACAGATATGAATTCAAAATAGTTTTGGCATAGACAATCAGTTTTAAATCAAATCAATTTGCATGCTTTTCAAAAGTAGGGCTTATAGCCCAAGATCAAGTGAAAATATGAATAAAATCGTCCCCACCGGCGCAAGTAAGTTGATTTGTGATTGAAAAGCTCTCCGGTTACCCTGGGTTTCCTTCAATTGACAACACAGGAGAATACAACAAATTAGGTGGATTATCTACGTAGTATAAATCAGCACCCCAGCTGATATCTTCACATAATTCAGGTTCTAAGGCAAACTGACTTTACGACGAGACAAACATAATCCTAGCTACCCAACATGCATTGCCCGTACATTCGGACATGCATGAACTTACCCAAATTCCCTCATCTCAGAAAAACAATCCATGGTTAAATAATCAACCAATTCAGAGTTTGAAAATGGATTAAACACTTCAACACGTAATAGTAATTGCATGATTTATTATAGTCGATTCCCAACATCCAAAATCAGTTTAATTTGCACATATTCAAACATTAATAGCCTCAGAATTGATATAAATAGTCATGCGTCGAAAATAAATTGAATCAGATCGAAAACGGGCGAAGAAAACACGAAAGCAGGACACAGCCGTGGCCCTGTCGGTCGACGATGGCTCTGTCGATTGACGGCGGGGCCCTGTCGATCAGCGGTGGCCCTGTCGATCGACAAGAAGGTCGCCAACAGTAGCTGCCACGAGCGTGCGATGCGGCTGTTTTTCTCCGGCCATTTCCGGCCGTTTCCAGCCAAACCAGAGACTCCCGACGCACCCCCACCCTCTATACAACACTAGGAACTGAATGAGATGCAGCACAACCCACGAAATAGTGAAAACTAGCAGCTGCAGCAGTGAAGAAAAAGGAAGGAAACCCTACCTTTCTTGGACGTTTCAGGTGGATTTTCCGGCGATCGGTCGGCGGGGGTGAAGATCCAACACTACCAAAAGCTTCCTACCGTCATAAGGAACAAGAATAAATAGGTTAATCACAGATTCATCGTCATTTTCACAGAGTTCTAACGAAGGTTATGGTTTCAGAATTGCTTACCAACAGGCCCTGTTGATCGAGCTGTAACTCTCGCGATCCTTAACCAAATCGACTGCTTCTTGATTCTATGGAAAGATTGAAGTACGATATTTGTTTTGTCTTCAGAAGTCGCGGCCTAAATCTCGCTAGTTTGGTCGGAAAAAATGCGATGAAGGGGGTGGGGTGGAAGCTGCTGCACGGCGTGTCGAGGGAGAGAGAATGAGCTGCTGCAACCCCTTTTTCTTGATCTGAATAAGTTTCTCGCCGAAATACAGATTCAATAATTGTTGTAGGCACGTGGGAGAGTATGGGGTGTGATGGGGAGTGCCACGTGGCACGATCCCACTCGTCGCGGCTCCGGATTCGTTATTTCATGTAGTAACCCTGTTATTCGACCTTCGTTGCTTCTTAATTTGACATGCATTGTCCAATTTAGAAAATGGACATCCATGGAAATGCTCTAAATCACGAATCCTACCCGTGGGTTCAATCCCACAATTTTTGGAATTTTCCCGTTTTCCCTCCGAACTTAATAGTTCGAAAAATCATAAAATATTTCACGGGTCTCGGAATTTCATTCCATTTGTTTCTAAAATTTTTATAAATTAATTTCAAGTATACCCTAGCTC
>JAPKLW010006024.1:8211-18708 GCA_026898455.1 Plectranthus barbatus | reverse complement strand
GCAAGGAGATCGAATAACCGCCCCTAACCGCACATACCCGAACCACATATCTAGTCCATAAACACAATCAAGAATGGGCTGGAAGGAGGAATGGTAGAAGTACCGGGCCTCTCAATTAAAAGACCCAAAACCAAGGCCACACCAATTACAAGTTTATTCAACATGAATAATTACATCGAGAGATATGCTTAAGACATAGATTGATTCATATGGATGAATGGATCCCATTTTATCCTTGGAAATTCTCATTATTTCTTTCATTTCATATCGCAAAGGTTGCATAAGCCCATTTATCCTTAAATGTTTGCATATTTTTGCATGAAATAATGTAGCACTTCATTTCAGCACTACAAATTTTAATAATTCATTTTATTTTTAATATTGGATCAACATTTCCTGACATTATATTTTATTATTTAAAGGTTTAGAAAGAATTTTAAACTCAATAAAACTCATTTTATTCCAATACCTAGAAAATATAATCTTTAGGCTTATTTTATCATGAGATGAGATCTAGTATATATTAAAAACAAAGTGAATTTGAGTCTCTTAGATGATCACATAAAGTTTTGAGATAAACAATATTCATTATTAAAAAAAATCATAATTTCTCCAAGAATAACATGTATATAAAAAAAATTCACCAATATATTTTAAGCATCTATATATATATAAGGGTGAATGAATCTATAACCTAGCTTGGGGGCGCTGGCCACCACGTACTAGGAACTAATCTTGACTCTACATCTCATTTTCAATTTATCTACAATATAATTTAACTGGGAGAGATAAATGAAAGTGTGGGAAAAATTCAACTCACATTTTTTTAAATAATCAATTCAATATATATGAATTAAAGGTTTAAATTGGAATCGAGCTCTTACAAAATTCAAATTCTACATTCGCCACTACATTTATAGCAAAAATGCATAATATTGAATCTCAACTCTTAAGAGAGTTGATGAAGATTTGTTGATTTATACATATTTAACATATATCAACCTTCAACACTAATTCACTTTTCATTTATAAAAATCCTATGTGACCAATAATCCACCAATGATCTACATTTAAGAAATCAATTCAATTTGAAGCATGAAACTCTCATTTATGTGACCATGTAATCCACCAATGATCTATCAATATAGGGTTCATGCTGCCGCACTTATAATTGGATATTTGTTGGAGTGGTGCAATTGTATATTATTTTATTATTAAATGATTAGATATGTTTTAGTTAAACTAACATATCTTCAATCCATATAACTGGAATGATTTGTAATAATATATAATTGATTTGATTCTTGGTCAACTTTGGATATTTATATTAATGAGCAAAAATCTATTCTACCCTATTTGGCTATAGATGCTTTAAGAAATACCCATTCTTATGAAATACTCTAAAAAATGCCCAAATTAATTTTTCTTCCATAAATACCCTTCAATTATTATTCATGTAGTTGTCCTCATTTTTATTTCTTTTATTTCTAATGCACATTTTAATTTCTAATTCTTAATCTAATTTCTTGTAATTGTTGATGTAATTCTTTGATGTTAGATTCTAATATTTCCATCTTAGAACTAATTTGTCTAATTTCCTGTATATTTTCTTTATCCACAAGCATAAATTTATCTACTAGACAGCTATAAGCAATATGAGTTTCAAGATATTCTTTTCGTAATTTTTGTTGCATTAATTCATCAGTATAAGGAAGATATATGCCATCAATTTTTATAAAAGTGGAACTAGGCATTATATTTTATCATTTATTTCTGTAACTACTGTTTTTAATTCTTGTATTTGTTTATTTAGTTGTGTCATTTGATTATCTGAATGTAATGTTTGTCTTCTTAATGGTTCAATCCATTTATTATGATCTATATTACTTGTACTAACTCTTGCGTGTTGTATAATATTTTTTGAGATTGGTGTATTATTTTGAATTCTTTGCGATGAACTTCGTTGAATGAATTTTTGTAGGCTATTATCTTTTTTTATTATAGTACTTGTAGTACTTAATAGTTCGTCTGTATATATTCTATCTCTATGTTGAAAAATTATACTTAAATTACTATTAGTTAATGCATAAGATACTTTGTAACTTACAGTGAATGGTATGTCTGCAGGTCTCATAAAATCTTTTTTAAGAAAATTACATCGGACTCCGATTGCATCATTAAAGGTTTGTGTTTGGAAAGGAATTCCATATTGTAAAGCGACATCGAATTTAATTATGTCAAAACCTAAATTGCCATCTATTCCTCCTATAATTTTATCTTTTTCATCTAAAATTCTATTGTCAACAATTTGTAGTTGTACAGGTGTGTCTTTTCCTGTGAAATAAGTAGATTTTAATATTATTTGTATTATTCCAATATGTATATATCCTAATTTCTTCTGGTCTTTTTTAGGTATTTTTTCTATTTTCTTTTTTATTTTTTCTTTATTCATTATGTATGCTTGGAATTCATAATTTGCTTGATTCATGTATACTACTGATTCTCCACTCATTAATCCGTAGTATACTATATTTTCTCGATTTAGTATGTTTGATATTCTTTTATTAAATGTTGGAATTTCTATACTTTCTTTAGAGTTAAGTGTGAATTCTCCCTTTTTTCGGACCTTATTTATTATTTTCTTATCGAATATTATATCAGACAAATATTCTCCGATTGATTCTATTTTTTCTATTTCTTGTATATCATCTTGTTCTTGTTCTTGCTTCGAGCTTTCTCCCTTTTCAAAGATATTCATAGTAATTGTTTAATATTTTCCTTATATAAATTTATTCGTGGGATTTTAAATTTCTCTCCTTGTATTTTTAGTATTAATTCTTTACTTTTTATCTTATAATTAAAGTTTTCTAGAAAATCTATTCCTAATATTATTTCTTTTTGTTCTTGTTTAGTTCTTCCATCGATTGGTATTTCTAGTTTTATTGAAAGTGTTTTACTAAAAATAATATTAACAGATGTATATTTAGTATTTCGTACTGGAGTTCCTTCTAGAGTTATATATGTTACTTCTGGATGTAAATCATAGATTTCTGTTGCTAGATCTTCACTTATAAAACTTGTACAAGATCCTGTGTCTATTAGTGCAACGACTAATTTTTTGTTTATACTTGTTAGTATATGATATTGATTATAATTGTTATGATCTAATTTAACTTCTATGTTCTTCATATCATGTATTACTCTGTCGGGCCTGCTATATGCTGTCACAGCGATATAGGTTGCCACTTTGACATTTCATGCTTTATATGTTGAACTTTATAAAAGAGTTGTGTAATTTCATACCTGAAATATTTCTTTTTCCAGATCTCAAGATCAATTTGGCATAGTAGCTTCTTCGCTGTAGCCTTCTTCAGATCCTCCAGAGATCAAATGTAGAGAAAGAAAAATTTCATAGATGAAAGATATGTTACAAGAAGTGTGTCCTCTCCTAATGAGAGAGCCACCTTATTTATAGGCGACGAAAGGTCTGCCTTTACATAGTGGAGGGGTACCACTTCACATGGAGGGGTACCACAAAACAGTACAAACTAATAATTTACACACACAGTACAGACTAATAATTTACATAGTAAAATACAAAAATAGTAATGTCTTCTCACATCTTCTTTTCTTCTATTGTTTCAAAGTCTGCATCTCCGTCGGTGCTTGGTGTACATATGCTACATACATGATCTCCAGGAAATTCTTCTATCAGTCTGATACAAATCTCTTGCTTTATTTCTGGAGTGTATTCGAAATCAATTCCTTGTAAATCTCTTAGGAATTTTTCTATATATTTCTGGCTTTGAATGTCTACTTCTTTTTCCCTTGCCTGCATGCTCCATATAATTACTGATTTTGAAATGTAATTTGTTCGTGCTCTAATCTTGATTCCTCGTAGTAGTATCAGGACATAATTGTTTAAAAATTGTTGTATGATATCTCCATGCTTTGTTTCTCCAAGAGTAGGGTAGTTTTGATTACTTACTCCTATCTGGCATAATTGTATAGCTGGTTGTCTTACTTGTCCTGCTTGCTCTCCTTCATTGAAGAATAGTGGGTATGTTGCAAATATCTTCAAGAATCCTTCTCTTTGCTTTATTACTCCTGAATGATATTGCTGGATAGCTTTCTTCATGTAGTTTGGGAAGTATCGAAATATATCCATGCTTCTGAAGTAGATTGTACTTATGAGTCCGCTTTGGAACATCATATATGTCTTAATAGGATCTGCTTCTGGTAAAACAATTGCCTTGGGCCCTTGAAATATTCCTTCAATAGGGTATATGCTTGAGAGTTTGTCTGCTATTGTGTAATTAACCAAGAAATTATATTCTTGATCAAAAATTGCTTTGGTTAGTTTTGTTAATTCTTCCCGTTCTTGTTCAGTAGGGATAGAATTTATTGTTAGTGGTTTGTTATTAGGGATTTTCCCCAGAGTTGCCATTCTTGATTGTAGTGGTTGTCCTGGCATTGCTGCTTTTGCTGCATAGGTACTTCGGTACTCTATTAGTGCATTTTTTGCTTCCTGTAGGTTGGTATATTTTCTATGGATGATGCCGCTTTGGTTGTTGATGAAGATTGCTGCCTTGCTCCAATCATCATATATGCCTGTATTTAAGCCATTAAAAATAACATAGTATGCTTTGACTCTTTCTTCTTCATCAAATTTTTCTTTGGATCGAGATCCATCAGCTGTGTGTTCTTCTGCCTTTGATTTATCCTTGATTGTTGTTGCTGAAGAATCTTCAGTTTGTTTTCCACTGGATGAATTAAGCATTACTTCTATCGCCTGTGCTTCTTTATCTGCTTGGCTTGCTTCTTTTTGCAACTGTTGTGCTTGTAGACGACATTGTTTTGCTTTTTCTAATAATCTTTCTCTTTCTGCTTTCAGGATGGATCTTACTCCTTCCATTCTCTTGTTAATGTATCTGCTAGATTGTTTTCTTTGCCTGAAATGTGCAAAGATAAGAAATCGTATTGTTGAGCTTCAAGGCTCCATCTAAGCAATCGTCCTTTATTATACGATTCTTTTATCTTGTATTTTGTAAAGTCTTTTGTATAAGAACTGTCCGTTTGATATATAAATTTCTTTGGTTGTAAGTCCAATTTGAATTTTCGTAATGCCTTTATTAAAGCAAGTGTTTCTTTTTCATGGACCGTATAATTCTTCTCAGCTGGTTTAAATGTCCCTGATGCCCATTTCGTTAATAATATATTCTTAAATTGTTTTAAGAATGTTTTTACTTCAGATGGTTTATTATTTGTGATAAATATTTTGAAATCATTATAAGCATCTGGAATTGCTTGAAGGACTGCTCCCCAAGTATCCTGACTTGCATCAGTATTTAGAATGAGCAAATCATTTGGTTTTGGTAGATATAGTTTTGGAAGGTTTTTACATAATTCTTTTAAAGCTTTTACGGCTTGTGTTGCACTATCTGTCCATTTCCATGGAATCTTTTCTGAAATCATTCCTTGTAATAATGCTCGTTCTTTTGAAAGTTGTTTTATAAAACCTTTTTCACCAATGTAGTTTAAACATCCAAGAAATCGTTGTATCTGATTTCTATTTTCTAATTTATCTGGAAATTGATTAATTTTTTCTAATAAATGTTTTTGTGGTTCTATATATCCCCCTTTTAAAATCTTCATTCCTAGAAATTCTACTTCTTCCAATGCTATTTTTGCCTTTTCTTTACTTAGAATTACTCCTTTTCTTTGTAGTTGTAGTAGAAGCTTTGCAACTTCGTTTAAATGATGTTTTCTTGTTCCTAAAGTAAAAATGATAATATCGTCTATATATGCTAGACTTATAGATTCAAATCCCTTAAGATTATTATCCATAAATCGTTGATAGATACTAGGTGCCTGTTTTAATCCAAATGGCATAACTGTAAATTGATATTGATTTTGTGGTGGACAACTAAATGCTGTTAAAGGTTTAGTGTCCTTATGTAATCGTAACTGCCAATATCCTGATTTTGCATCAAGGGTTGTGAACCATTCTGCTTTTTTAATTTTATTAAAAATATAATCTTGCCTAGGTAATTTGTATGCATCTCCTCTAGTGGCTTTATTCATTTCTTTATAGTTAATAACCATTCTTCTTTTTCCCCGTTTAATTTCATTATGATTTTCAACATAAAATGCTGGTGCACTATGTGGACTTATGCTCGGTTCTATAATTCCTTTTTCTAATAATTTTTCTGTTTCTTCTTTAAATTCTGCAACATCTCTTTCTGTGTATGGAATTCTGTTTGGTACATTTACTTCTTTATCAGGGTCTATTAATTCTATTCTAACTTCCATTGTATTTGTATTTTTAATAGGGTCTAAAGGATCTTGACTACTTATTTCGTCGAGGATTCTCAAGACTTTTATTTCAATTTCTTCGTGAATGTACAGAATTAATTGATTTTTAAGTTCATGGGTAATCTTTCCCTGTAAAAAGGAAAGTGTAGTATATATCTTTGTTGTAACTAAATGCCTACGTTGATTTTCCATTGCTGGGCAACGTAATTTTACTCTATCAATTTCTTGAATAAAAGGGTAATATTTTTTAAGGAAATTGTTTCCTAGTATTAATGGTACTCCTGTATCTTGTTTGTAAAAGGTGTCTAGAGGGAATTTTCTTCCTTCAATTAGTATTACAAGATCTTTTGCTTTATCATTTAATTGGATAATTTTATTATTAGCAATTCTTACTGGTATTGGTTTTTCTAGTGTCGACCAATATTTTGTTGGTAACATTCTTTCTTGTGCAAGGCATATAGTTGCTCCAGTATCTATATAAGCAAAAGTATATTTATTAAATAGTTTTACTTTTATAAATGTACTATTCTTGCTCATCACTACTTTCTGTATAGCTAGAAGTTTCAGATTCGGATTCTATACTATATGTATCGAAATTCATTTCTTCGCCTTCTACGTATATGTCTTCTATAGGTTCGAACCCTAAAGAATATATTAGTTTTATTTTATTTTCTTTATACGAATTTTTCTTTGGACATTCATTTGCATAATGACCAAATTCTTGACATTTCCAGCATCTACATGTCTTTTTTTCTTTCAAATTTTTCTTATTTCTTGTATTTTTATCATATTTATCTTATTTTCTATACCTCCTCTGATATTTTTGTTTCCATGGTTTCTTAAATGTTCTATATTTTTTATATCGAGGATAATATCGTTTTTTATATCTTTTCTTTCTTTCTGATTTACATCCATATTGATGTGGAACTGTTTCAAGTTGTTTACAACATCGTATATTTATTTTTTCTAAATATTTTTCTTCAGTTTTTCTCATACACAAATCATCTCTATATTCTAATGCATATTTTTCTATTAATCCTAATGTTTCTGTTATTTTAGTTTTTGCTGGGTTTGTTAATTGTATATTTATGTATCGTAACATTGCTGGTGTTAATTTACTTTTTACAATATCTAATAGACCACTTCTATCTGATGTTTTATAATAATTTCCTTTTACTTGGCAAAAGAAATTTTCTGTATCACATGGGTCACAGAGAGCCATATTACTTAGTATTTTTATAATATGTGATTTTTCAAATTCTCGTGTTGTTTCTGATTCGTCACCAAAAAATTCTGCAAATATTTGTTTGGATAATTGTTTCAGAAGGTCAAATTTAGCTTCCTTTGATGTATTTGTTCTAGCATAGTTGGTATAATTACATGGCGTTGTTGTTAACCAGTCTGATATTTGTCCTGTAGCTTTATACTGAATATATGTTAAAAAATCTTCTAGTGGTAAATTGCTAATTGTATCATCATCAGTTTGGACTATCATTTGGAATTGATTTATCCATAACATAATTAATTCTGATGCATTTGATGCACAATCTATGTTTAATACTCCATTACTTATACTTCTTTCCTTTTGAATATATGATGGTGGAATATTCTTTTTGTATTTTCCTTTTGTATATGTATAATCATTTTTATACATATAATCAATAAAGCTTTTTTCGTATTTATTTGGTCGTGTATCACGTGTATTATTACTTGTAGAAACATTTTCTTGTTGTTTAATATAATCTTCTTCTTTACGTTTTTCTTCTTCTTCTTCTTCTTCTATATTTAATGTTGGATTTTCATCATCACTATCTATTCCATATATAATACCTTGAGCATCTTCTTCATCTATTCTTGCAACATTCAAATCATGTATTTGTAATTTGTCTATTAATTTTGATAATTTTTCTATTTCGTTTATCTTCGAATTGGTGGTATCCATTTATTTGTTGAATTTATAGATTCGTTATTTATTAATTTTCTAGTTGTACCTTTTGTTACTAATTCTTGAATTAATTCTAATGCTTCTTTACATTCAAGACATTTTTCTTTTCCTGTTAATATTTCCTCATTATCTAATTTTCCTTGTTCTTTTAGGAAATTTATTAAATCTTGGTATTTATATTTTCGTGTTTTTGTTTTCTTTATTTGATTTATTGCATCTAATAATTCTTTTTGATTTTCTTTAATCATTTCTATTAATGTTAATATTAAATTAGATACTTTTGAATTCCCTTCTGTCATACGATTGTTAGAATTATTAATTGTTGTTTTAATTCTTCTAATAAAATTTCTAATCGAAGTACTTCATATATTTCATTTTCTATTTCATGAAATTTTATTAATTGTTTTGTAAGTTTTATAGTATCCTGAATTCTTAAAATTTGTTTTCTTAGTGTTATCATTTCAAAATTGCTTATTGTAGTAAATTGTTTTGTCGTAATAGTCTATTAAAATATTCTTGTATAAATTCTTCAGCTAATTTTTCTTCTGTTCAAGAAATTGTATATCTAATCTTATTTGTTGTTTTTCTGCATCATTATTTGTTAAATATAATTTTTCTGTGGCAGATAATATTGTTTTTTTAATTTCTATTTCCATTAATTGATATTCTATTAATCGTACGTATGATAATTTTTCTTCAATTATCATTATGTATAGTAGTATCTGATTCTTCTGATATACCAAACATGAGTCTAACTAGTCTACTTATATGTGCTTTCACTCTTCTAAGTTCTAAACATATTATTTCTCTATTAATCATATCAGCTGATTGTAATTGATCTAATAAATCTATTTCTTGATTATGTAATATTTCTAATTCCATGTCTATTGTTAATCCTGGCATTATTGAGGAGTATATGTTTTGTTAGGATGAACAGGGCTCTGATACCAAAATTGTCTAAGCGGATTTTTAGGAATTTTAATTAATTGTGTAGATAGAAATTTATTTTGAGTAAATACATTTTGTGTAAATAGAATTAAATTAAGAAAGAAATACATAGGGGGTAGTTTTGGAAATAAAATTTTAAAGCTAAGGAAAAGTCAAATTTGGGGTATATTTGAGATGTATTTATAAAAGAGGGTATTTTTATTATATGTTTTATAGAAAAGGGTATTTTTAAGTATTAAGAATATATTAATCTCCAATCTCATCCTCAAGTACACATTAATCCACAAGATTTTCAACCACAAATCTTAAAGTCGTACATACATTTATTTGTCCCCAATTTTGTCTGATTCTTTCTTATTAGTCGATATTAATCATTTTCAAAAAATTCACTGTGAGAGAGAAAGTTCTAATTATTCTATTCTTGATCATTTCAAATCATTCAATAAAATATTAATTTCTCTCACATCCACCTATACAACCCACAACTTTATTTAATTTATACTCCCATCAATAACCTTTAACCCAACTTAAATTATATTTTCTTTTTTATTTTATTTTTCAATACATGTTATCAATATCGACTTTTATATATAAAATAATTAACAAAAATATATATAAATAAAATTATATTTTAAATTCATAATTGTGGTAAAAATACACACTTAAAAAAGTGAAAAATTCAAATTAATAGCGAAATAGAGAGTTTTGATTTTGGTGTAGAAATATATCAATATTAGGCTCTATTTGTAGAGAAAAAAAAAACATGAATTTTGATATAATTTTTTATATCTTATAATACATAATATTAATTATATAATTTTATTATCTATATTATTTAATCATCCAATAAAATGCTGCCAAATGACAACAAATGATTGGATGATTCACCATGACTCCCAAAAAGTGGAAAGTCAGGCAAAGAGCTAAAGTCATGCTCTACCACCCCATATTTTTATTTTTGATTTTTTTCAATGTATTTTTTATTTTGTCTTTTCCTATGACTTTCCCAAAAATCATGAATGGGGTCTAAGGTATATCAGATTATTTTTTTTTTACTATATTGTATATTGTACTAATATCACGGTTGAGAAAAATTCATACTATTATTTATACTGAATTTTCATAACACCAAAGTTTAGTATACCAAATTTTCTCTATGATATTTATATCTATATATATTAAAACAAAATCGAAGGGTATACATATAAAATACTATTATATTAAAATATAGTATGTAATAACCATTTATATATATATATATATATATATATATATATATATATATATAT
>JAPKLW010006023.1:0-18710 GCA_026898455.1 Plectranthus barbatus | reverse complement strand
AAGTGCTGGTGTATGTTCTGAAACTGATATAATTGTGCAAACTTGGCAAAATATTCTAAGTATTAAATCACCAGCTGACCAATTACCAGTTGTCAGCTGCGTACTGATTAACCAGCACCAGCTGACCAGTTGCCAGTTGTCAGCTGTGTGTAAGTAGCGTGCAAGAAACAATTAACTTTATATTATTTCCGCTGCGTATCGTTTGTACTCTGAAAAACCGGGACCAACAAGTGGTATCAGGCGCGGTCGGTCTTTCTAGACTGGTCGTACACTGAGTCGCTTAGGACCGAGATCCAAGTTTCCTTGCACTCTACTCTTTCTGTCTGTTGATTAGCTCAGGTACACAAGATGAATGTCCCGAAGCTGATGAACTATAATCCGGAGAAGCATGAAATATGGCGAAAGAGATCGTTCATTCAGCTGAAAAGCGTCCATCCAGAGATGAAAGACGTGCTGGAGAAAGGGCCGATCGAGATCACCAAGACGAGGCACCAGTTAGGAGATCAACCAGCTGCTGAGATTCCAAAGCCCCCAGAAGAATGGAACGCTGAAGACAGGAGGCGGAATCAGCTGGACTCCGTTGCTCTCGATATGATCCTATCATCTCTCCCAGAACCGCTGATGGAGGAAGCCCTCCAGTTCGACACCGCCAAGGCAGTGTGGGACTACATTAATAGTCTCTGTACTGAGACAGATCAGATGAAGCGCAACAAGTTGCAAGTTGCGGTGGACAAATACGAGTCATTCCAGATGCTGACTGGTGAAACCATCAAGGAGATGGAGGCTAGATTCTATGCCATAGTCAGCGAGCTGAAGTCCTTGGACAAGGAGTACTCGAATGCAGAGCTAAATGCAAAGATCCTGTCAAAGATGCCCAAGGAGGACTGGTTTGTGAAGACCACATCTCTTAAGGAGAAGGATCTATCCAAGATGACTCCCAATGAGCTATTTGCTCAGCTCCAAGCACATGAATGGGACATCCAAATGGTGAACAAAAATGAAGCCATTCGGACCGTTGGATCTCCCAACATCAAGACACATGACGAAGCCTATTTCGTCAAGAGGGATTTCAAGTACAAGCCCAAGAAGCCTTTTTATACTGACAGACCTGCTGGGCAGCACAACCAGCAGAAAGAGATCCCATGCCCGTCGGGATCTAACTCAAAAGGCAGCGAGAGCTCTATCGCAGATCTTGAGCAACAAATGAAGAGACTGACTGTTCTTCTCGAGAAAGCCAAGGCGAAACAGGGAGCTTCTCTCAGCTCATCTGATGGGAAATTCATCAAGAGAGCTCCCCGCGCATGTTATCAGTGCCAATCCCCTGACCATCTCAAATTTGAGTGTCCACAAGTGGATAGAGAAGAGCGGGAAAGACTGAAGAAGCTCTTTGAAGAGCGTGCATCGAAGGCCGTTGCCAAGGCGATGCTGACAAGGACAGAGGTTCCTGATATACCTGACCATGATGATGGAGAGTATGAGTCAGATGAAGAATCAGAAGAGGAAGCGCTACTGGCGCTGATGGTAGCTTTTGGAGAGGAAGCACATGAAGAATGTGCTGACAGTGAGGAGGAACAAGCACTGGCTGCTGACGACCAGGTACAATCTGTTCCCTCATTGCACATCATGTCTCCATGCATCCTAGACGATGCTGAGTCGCATTGCTCCGACTCAGAGGTTGTCACTATAGACATTCTTCAACTAGAATTTTTGAAATTTTATGAAATAAAGAATGTCTTGGCTGGCGAAAACACCTCGCTGAAAAACCAAATTTCTGTTTTGACCAATGAGATTGAAAAATCTAGGTCACTCGGTGTAGAGTTAGCCACTCTGAAAGAAACTCACTCAGATTTGCTCAAAAATTTTGAAATTTTAAAAACTGAGAGAGATAACTTTCAAAAGATTGTTCTGGAGCAAGAAAATAGAATAAATCATTTCAATAAAGGCTCCAAGAATTTGGAAGAGGCTCTATCCCATTGGAGAAAGCCTACTGATAAATCCGGGTTGGGATTTGAAAAAGATTTGAGCATAAACCAACCCGAACTCACAGCTAAAAAGGGAAAGGGCAAACTGGTAAATGCATCAGCACCAGCTGGCAAAACCAGTCAGTCCCGTATGGCTGATCAGCACAGGAATAATAAGACCAGATACATAGGTGAGTCGTCACGACAAAATCCTCAACTGGCAAAATCCTCTGCTGACAGGACGCCAGCATACCCTAAGACGCAGACTAAGCCGAATAATTCTAAGGCAATGAAGTCAGCGTCAGCTACCAGTGGAATCCGACAGCCAGCACCAGCTGTCAAGGGAATCCACGCACAACCTCATAAGTATGCCAGTCACCAGCATACTTACAAGGGATCCCAATCTCAGAGAAATTCTGAGAGAAGGACAATACCTGATAGGAGGAATACCTATCGGAGGCCTGAGCCCAATCACAAGTTTTCTCAAAGGGCTGTGAAGGCTAGCCATGGTGGTCCACACTTCCAGGGACCACGAAGGCAACACAATGTACCGGAAAAACATTTCCGAAGCTCTCAGCGGAAGCGTACTTCCAAAGGAGTTACACACACAGCCACACCTTCCCAAACCAATCTCATGCATTACATCAAAAGGAAGGGAAAGGCTACTGATGATATCAGCAAGGGTAAAACCAAGCTGAAAATCACTCAAGTCTGGATTCCGAAAGGAATTATCCAGCGATCTAACCCTGCAGGACCCGCAGATGATCGGGGACCTAAATGAATTCCATTTCTTTCTTGCAGGT
Source organism: Plectranthus barbatus (assembly GCA_026898455.1). Lineage (NCBI taxonomy): Eukaryota > Viridiplantae > Streptophyta > Magnoliopsida > Lamiales > Lamiaceae > Plectranthus > Plectranthus barbatus. The sequence continues at coordinate 15,946 of JAPKLW010006023.1, read as the reverse complement.
ACAGGATCATGCAACACAGCTTCAGAGGTCGAGAGAGTGGATCCTAGATAGTGGGTGTTCAGCTCACATGACTGGTGAAGAGGATCTGTTTGCAGATCTCATTAAGGTCAAAGGACCTCCAGTTATTTTCGGTGATAACTCCAAGGGCAGAGTTATCAGCAAGGGCTGCATCGAGAAGGACGATGTCAGAATCAGAAATGTATCCCTTGTTACCTCTCTCAAGCACAACCTCCTGAGTATCAGTCAGCTGTGCGATAGTGGATACACTGTTCACTTTGGGAAATCAGAGTGCCAGATCAAGGATGAGAAGACTGGCGAGATCAAGCTGAGAGGTATTCGGAAAGGAGGACTTTATACCGTTGACTGGCAGAGTGGGAAGCCAGATTCATGCTTCGTGGCCTCCAGTACTATGGAAACTAACTGGCTGTGGCACAAAAGGTTGAGTCATCTGAACTTCAGGACTATCAACTACCTGGCCAAGCATGATCTTGTGGAAGGACTTCCCAAGGGAGGATTCAAGAAGGAAGGGATTTGCAAAGCATGCCAGCAGGGCAAGCAAACTAAGAAGTCCTTCAAGAACCAGTCGCCAGTCAGCCCCAGTACCAGCCGGGTACTCGAATTGCTACATATGGATCTCTTTGGACCAGTAGCACCTCAAACCATTGGAGGAAGACGTTATTCGCTGGTGGTAGTCGATGACTACTCGCGCTATACATGGGTAAAGCTTCTCAGATCCAAGGATGAAGTGAAAGTCATTCTTCCAGATTTGATTGTCAAAGCACAGAATCAGAGAGAAGCTACTGTAAAGCGGATACGGTCAGACAATGGGACGGAATTCTGCAACAGTCTACTGATGGATTTTTGCGCGGAAGCTGGCATTAAGCATGAAAGATCAGCACCAAGGCAACCGCAGCAGAATGGACTGGCAGAACGTAGGAACAGGATGCTGAAAGAAGCGGTCCGGTCCATGCTGGCAGAATCCGGCTTAGGACAGAGTTTTTGGGGAGAAGCATTGGTGACGGCTTGCTATACTCAGAATAGAAGCAGAATCAACGACAGACTCAAGAAAACTCCCTACGAAGTTTATTTTGGTCGTAAGCCTTCTCTAGCTCATCTTCGTGCTTTCGGTTCACCATGTTATATCCATAATAATGGTAAGTCGAAGTTAAATGCTTTTTCGCCTAAAGCTGATGAGGGTGTCCTTGTTGGATATGGACATCCCTCTCACAAGGGCTATAGAGTATTTAACAAGACCACCAAGCTTGTGGAAATAACATGCAATGTTGTTTTTGATGAAGCTACTTTAGTGCGCAGGACCTTACGACAACTGGCTGAAGATGTTCCTGAGGTCAATGATGTCGTTGACCAGTTGGGCAGGAATTCTTCCAATGCTCAACCAACTGGTGTGACTAGACCTATGACTGGATCATCTTCACAACCAGTATCCTCGGTTGCCCATCAGCAATCCGGGAGGGTCGGTGATGCAAATGACCTTGCTGAGACCTTACACTCAATCTCCTTGAGTGGAACTGGCAATAATCAAGGGGGAACTCCGTCTGGAATTTTCGAACCAGAAATAGCTGATGAACCAGCTGGAGTGGATGGACCAGCTGACGGTGTAATTATCGCCGAAGGATCAGGAGATCAGTTAGAGAGTGATGCTGACGAAGAGACTGTTCCAACTGGTGAAGGTCAACCACCAGTTGCTATTGCTGCTCCGACTGGTGAAGTTCAGGAAGCACCAGTCATCAAGACAGAAGAACCAACGCCAGCAGATTCTCATCTTCCCAAATGGCTGAGAAATCACCCATCCGATGCTATTCTCGGTGATCCAGGAAGTTCTATTCAGACTCGACACGGCAGTGCGTTTCTGACTTGCTTTATTTCTCAAGAGGAACCTACTTCCATAGGAGTTGCACTACAATCTGCCGATTGGATCAATGCCATGCAAGAAGAACTTGCGGAATTCACTCGCAACAATGTTTGGGACTTGGTAGAGAGACCATCACACCAGTCAGTGATTGGCACCAAGTGGGTTTTCAAGAACAAGCGAGATGAGAATGGCATAGTAATCAGAAACAAAGCTCGTTTAGTCGCCAAAGGTTACAAGCAATGTGAAGGCATCGACTTCGACGAGACCTTCGCACCAGTTGCAAGAATGGAGGCGATACGGTTGTTTCTTGCATATGCAGCGTATCATGGTTTCACGGTATTCCAAATGGACGTGAAGAGCGCCTTCTTGAATGGCGAGCTAAAGGAGGAAGTATATGTCGAACAACCTCCAGGCTTTGAAATAGGCACCAAAGTGTACAAGCTGAGAAAGGCCCTGTATGGATTGAAACAGGTGCCCAGGGCTTGGTACGAAACGCTATCACAGTTCCTAATCAGTAATGGATTTAGGAAAGGGAAGATCGACAGGACTCTATTCATCATCAAGGATGCTGATGATATGCTAATGGTGCAGATATATGTCGATGACATTATATTCGGGTCAAAGAATATGTCTCTCTGTGAGAAATTTTCTCAACTGATGCAGAACTCATTCCAGATAAGTATGATGGGCAAATTAACATACTTCCTAGGACTCCAGGTCCAGCAGTCAGCTGATGGGATTTTCATTAATCAGCGGAAGTATGCCAAGGACCTAATTCAGAAATATTGCCCAGAGAAGACTAAGGCTCTCAGAATACCGATGAGCACCAGTTGCCAGATCTTTCTTGATGAAGAAGGAGAATCAGTTGATCCTTCCATCTACAGAGGTATAATTGGATCACTTCTCTATTTGACAGCCAGCAGACCCGACATTTCATACTCAGTCGGCGTGTGTGCCAGATATCAAGCAAATCCAAAGAAGTCACACATGGAAGCTGCTAGGAGAATAGTGAAATACCTCAAAGGAACTGAATCACTTGGCTTATGGTACCCCAGGAATGATGAGCTTACACTCATTGGGTATTCAGATTCAGATTTTGCTGGATGCCGTATAGATAGAAAAAGCACCAGTGGTACGTGTCAGTTTCTAGGACACAAGCTAATCAGCTGGTTTAGCAAGAAGCAACACTCAGTTGCTACATCTACTACTGAGGCTGAATATGTTGCCGCTGCCAGTTGCTGTGCTCAAATTCTTTGGATCAAGCAACAACTGGAAGACTATGAAGTGGACACTGGTTGTGTACCCATCTATTGCGACAACAGCAGCGCTATGTGCATAACGAAGAATCCGGTTCATCACTCTAGGACCAAGCACATAGACATCCGACATCACTTCATACGTGATCATGTCGAGAAGAAGGATATCAGCGTAGAGTACATCAGAACTGACGATCAACTGGCTGATATCTTCACCAAACCTTTGCCAGAAGCAAGATTCAAGGAGTTGTGCATCAAACTCGGTCTTATGGAGATTGATGCGAGCCCTAATGTTGAGGAAGAATGAGTCCCAGCTCTCATTCTGTTCTTGATTTTCTGAAGGATGCTGATTAAGACTAAGTCCAAGCTCTTAGTCTTCATGTTTTTCTTTGTGGTAGCTCAAAACCACAGATGGTACCTACTGGCAGAACTTATTCCATAAACAACGAAGGAAATGAGTCCCAGCTCTCATTTCAAATTTGCCAGCAGTAATGCATCATCAGTTGAAGTAAAATTGGGTCCCAGCTCCCAATTCCAAGCAATGATGAAGAAGTGAAGAGAAGATTATGCGGAATGAATTGAGTCCAAGCTCTCAATTCTTTCAATCTTTCAAGTTGTCAGCAGACAACTGGCGAATTTCCTACGACTGATGGAATTGAGTCCCAGCTCTCAATTCATCCAAGTACTCGAGTGCCAGTCGTAAGTACCAGTTGTCAACTGGTAAGGAGGCCATGCTGACAGGGGGAAGTGTTCAACTGGCATATACTACTGATGACCAAGTAGTCTACTGATTACCAGTTGAGTCCCAGCTCTCAACTGACGATCTCTTGAAGTCCAAGAGTCGTGCCAGCTGTCGCAGAAATGGCGGGATTGTTCAAATCCTCTTGCGTGGGCGTATCTCAGAATTTAATGAGGCATTTAATGCCACATTTAATGCGCACAGTGACTGCGCGGTCAAAAGCACATTTGCGACCAATCAGAGAGCGCCATGTCAGCTACACGGCGTCGCCCACGTCAGCACGACCACGCAAGTCGCCTACAGGGAATCGTGCCAGCTGATGACCGTCGATCCTCACTTTTGACGACTTAATCTCGTCCATCCATCCCAGCTTGGCACCAGTATAAATAGCGTACATTCATGATCGGGAAAAACTCTTAACATTCCTTCAAATTTTACGAACATATTTTCCGTTCATCTTCCTTAAGATTTCCAAACACTCATTCCCTGAAAATATGGCATCTTCATCCAAACCCGCTGCTGATAAATCATCTTCTTCTACTGAATCCCTAGATTTACCATTAGCCGAAGCTCACATGCCTACTTTTACAGGCATTGTGAAGGAAGAAGATATTGATTATACTTATCCTTTCAGCAAGCTCGTATCGCTGAATAAAGCAGCCACCCGCCATCGTCTCTCTCACGCACAGATTCGCACCGCTCAAGTCCAGAAGGAGAAAATCTTGAATGATAAACTGGCCGAGAAACATTTCGGCGAGGAGCTGATGGAGATGATCGACCACGAACAGCTCCGACCGTACTTGACGGCAACCCCCAGGACGTTCCACCCTCATCTGGTCGCCGAGTTCTATGCTCGCGCGGTGATTGCTGACGACAGGAAGTCCTTCACCACGTCGGTGTTCGGACGCCTGATAACTATCGACGTAGAGTACCTAGCCAACCTATTTGGGCTGAGGAGTACTGGTGAAGAGGTGGCCACGTACTTCAAGGAAGATACGGTGGAGTTCCGGAGGAGGTGGACCGAATGGAAGAAGCCAGAAGTGACTGTCTTCAAAACCGGGATGAAGAAGTCAGAAATGGAAGATTTCTGGCAGATGGTGTGTGACATTGTAGTGCGCATGCTACAATGCGAGGTCGGTTCCTATGCCGAACTGAGCCTGAAGAAATTCTCAGTTATGTGCGTGTTGGAGGACGGCATATATGGCAACTGGGCTGAATTCATCTTCGGCCGGTTGCTGGAGAATGTAGAGAAGAACAGTACGGTGAAGGCTGAAGGCAAGTTTCTCCACGCAGTGTCTTTTGGCCTGCGCATCAGCCACATACTAGAAGTGGAGATGGGAGACTGGATCGACCAGGGGGAGCAACTGGTCGGGTCAGACTTCATCCCAGCCACAAAGGTGAAATTACCTGTCCCCGACTACAAGAAGCCACGCCGACTGAAGGGGAAGACGGCTGTGGACCCCGAAGAGTCTGTTTCTGAAGAAGATGCAGAACAGACATGGGAGGAAGTGCCAGCTGTGGCTCTCCCACTGCCAGCTGCGGCCAAGGATGAGCTTAAAAGGAAGCTAGAGGTCGAATCCTTATTCGTCTCTATGGAAGATGCAGTGGAGAAGGCAACTGGCATACATCCACGGGCATCAGCACAAGTGCCAGCCCCCAGGCCCCCTTCAAGCAAGAAGCCCAAGACCCACCAGCGCCAGCAGCCCCAGCCAGCTGCTGCCTATGAGCCAGCATCCGGGAAGATCTCGATACCAGTCAAGAAGTCCGTTCTTGGACTGACTAAGGAGGAGACCATAGAGAGGATGACCCGGAAGCGAAAGAGGGTCCAGACGAGGGCTCAGAAGCTGGTGGAGCAAGCCAAGAAGGAGCAACAGGCCTCCCTTGTGAGGAAGAAGCAGGCACAGGCCAGACTGAAGGCCTTGGCCGACCAGCGTAAAAGAGAGGCTGAGCTGGCAGCCCGCGATGAAGCCTTTGCAAAGGTGCAGGCTGAGCATGAGGCCAGACGTCAGGCGCAACTGGCGGAGCAGGTGCACCAGGTGGCCAAAGGCAAATGGGAAGTTGCCCCAACTACAAGTGCAAGGCCACCAGCACCAGCTCCAGGCCAGATCTTATCAGAAGAATCATTTACGCGCCTGATGGTCATGGGTGCTGATGAAGACGTACTATCCCTTGTGGATAAGTACCAGGAGGAGGAGGTCGCTGAAGTCCCTCCACCCGCGCAAGGGGGTGGTGGAGGTGAAGAAGACCCACTGGCCGCGCACGGGGGTGCCAGTGGAGGAGTTGAGGAGCGGGCGACCACCCCGGAAAAACTAGCGAGTTTTTCGAACATGAGCTCAGATTCTGAGGATGCAGAGGAGCCAAGGGCTGAGGAGCCAGCTGCTCCAGCTGAGGAGGTGACACATCACTCCATGGTGCAGAGGATGGAGCCCAGGGATCTATTCCCTAATTTTGAAGATGAGGCTCGTCATCCTGCCAGTCGCCCAAAATCGTCAGAAGCATCATCTTCTGGGCGACCAGCAGCATCCTCGCCAGCGCCAGCACGTCATGTGCGCGCAGAAAGGAGGTCATACTTGCTCTGTATCCACGAGCATCAGTTGATTGATGAAGACTCCTTCCAATCATGAGTGACAGGAGTACATCGGTGGGAGCACCGCGGGGCAATGTCGTTTCAAGATTCACGAGTGCCTGAGCCATCAGCATTCAATATCATCCCCATCAGCGGACTCCCCCACCAGTCGGTATACGCTTCGAGGATCTATGATTGGTGTCTGCCCCTGCAGCCGATGGAGTACTTCAATTCCACTCTCTATGAGTATGCTGAAAACATCACGGCGGAGGTGGAAAATGTCGTCAATGACGAGATGATAACCAGCTACCGAAGACTGTGGAGGGTGAATCCGGAACTATGTCTGGAGTTCCGGAGGTGGAGGATTTTCGACCTGTGCCAGCGCCAGCTGACTGTAGAGAAGCGCGCTGTTCTGTATGCCAGGCTAGGGCTTGGTTACTGGAGATCAAAGGAGGCGTGGGCGAATGCATTCATGGATTCTGATCCTGAAATGCACCAGCAGCTGTCTACCAGGCGAATCAGGCGCCGTTTGAAGAAAATTGCTGAATTCAGACAGCTGACTGGGACTTCCGGCCTCCCTAGGCCAAAAATGGTTAAGTTGCCATTCCTCCAGTTCCAGCCCACCAGCCGTGGATACCAGCTGATCTACGCACTCCGCCGCTTGAAGGTCCTCACCGCTCTCCCCCGGATCCCTCCATATTTTGCCATTTTCTTTGATATGGCTGCCAGCGCTCTGCTGGTAGACCACATTGTGGAGGAGGATCCTACCCGTAGTTGGTGGCTGACCACTGCCGTCCCTATTGTTCCGATCGTAATGGGCGACCTTGTCCCTTATAATGAGGACTGGCAGCTGGTGGACTTCACAGCCCCACCTATTTTTGAACAAAGCCCGCCAGGACCAGCCGCGGTGCTCGCGGAGGAGCCAGCAGCAGCCGAGGTACCAGCGGAGGAACCAGCTGCAGCAGCGGTACCAGCGGAGGAGCCAGCCCCAATGGAGATAGCAGCTGAATCTGAACCAGCAACGGCTCCTTCCGTACCTGATGTGCCCTCCTCTTCCATAGAAGTTTCAGCGCAGCCAATCTCTGAAATTCATCCTCCTGCGCAACTTCTTGCGTACATTGATGCCAGGATGGATCAGCGCTTCGCCACTTTCCAAGCTGATGTAACGCAACAAATGGAGTCCGTCACCGCCGGTGTCACCACCTTTTTGGCGCGGATCCAAGAGGGGGAAAGTGCGCGAGCACGGGCTGAAGAGGAGAGGGCCAAAATTGCTGAGGAAGAGAGACGCCTCGCAGCCGAAGAGAGAAGGATTGCTGCAGAATGGAGGTTGAAGAGAGAGGAAGACATGGCTGCTCTTACTGCGATCCTGAGGTCCTTAACCGGTGGTCGAACTCAGTCACCAGGATCATCTTCTAAGCCATAGTCTAATCTCTTTATTCTTTTGTAAGTAAATCTATTAGACTAGTCAGTTACCATTCATTGTACATGTAATTGCTATATCTCTAATGGAATGATTAACTGACAAGTTGATGACAATCTCTTATTGTCCAACAATTGTCTAAGTTTTTACTTACCAGCTGAATTTACACATCCAGTGTAATCAGCACCAGCACTCATCTTGCATGTTAAATTTATTTACATGCTTATTTGCTCTGTTCTTAAATTCCATATTTTTAAACGAGCAATATCTTTCCTTGGTTGAGGGGGAAGATTTCTTTTAGTTAGAGCTGATGTTGAGGAGGTAATTTCATGGGTTTAGATCTGATAGGTTTCACTTGTAAAACCCTGAAATCCTTTGTAACTTTCCTCATCAGCTGAGTGCTCGCTGGTTAGGCTTTGATCGCACCAAAAAGGGGGAAATTGTTGGGAAATCTGTCCAAGGTTTCCCTTCCCAGTAGCTTACTTGTTTAGATTATAGTTTTGGTGGATCAAATCCTAAGTCCTACCAGCGTCAGTTGTCTCTAGATAGCTCTAGTCTCAAATGTAAAGTCCTGTTTAGGTCTTTTGAGTTGTAAGTCGCAGCTGATCAAGACTCATGCTGACACTGTTCACCAGCATGAGAAGCACTTACCTGGGAAAAGGTTTTCACCAGCAGGCGACTGACAAAGACTCATGCTGGCACTGTTCACCAGCATGAGAAGAGCTAATGACTGGCACTGTTCACCAGTTGGGAAGGATTTCATCAGCAGGCAGCTGACAAATCTTACCAGCAGAATACGTGTTTGTGCGTACACTATTCACCAGCGGTGATTCCACCAGTCATGGGAGATCCCAAGAAGAATTAACATCCAGACATTCGGTAGACTTTGATTATGCCAGGGCAAGTCACCAGCATAGACTGCCAGCACAAGATCACCAGAATGATCTACCAGTCGGATGTTACCAGCAGAATTCCAGATTCTCTCTCCCAGCGCCGTAGAGACAAAAAGAAGATGCTCTGAGGAATCGACTGACAAAGGATGACTTTAAGGAAGGATAACTTAAAGTCTATCAGTCACAAGACACCAGTCTTATTCCTCGGACTGACAGAGAGAGCCGTTCTGACACAAAGAGATCTGTGTCAGATAAAGCGGTCTTAGGTATGGCCTTTCTCCGGAAAAGCATACCTGCCGCCGTCAGAAGGACATCCGAGGTCTGACACCTTTCCGGATGCATCCAAACGGCTAGAAAGTTTGAATCGGTTCCTGCGGCTATAAATACGTCGCAACTACCAACATTCTAAGCTCTCTCTCTCTCTCGCTTCCTTGGTTGACACATTGAATATTCAGATATCTCTGCTCAACCACCGAAAGAACTGAAGTTATTGCAAGAGCGCATAAAGTTCTTTCGAGGCCATTCCTAAGGCTTTCCGTGTGTTGATTTATCAAACACGAGACTTCAAGCTTCAAGCTTGTAAGTTTATAGATCTCATTTGGTGTTCTTTCTCTTCGAGGAAGTTCACAGCAGCTCCTGTGCATTCTAGCACTTGAGTTATTACGGGCGAACCTTGCCGCATAAGGATTTACGTTCTTGGGAGAACTAAACACCCAAATCGCTGTGGAGGTTGAAGTGACGTGCTCGCACTCCATCAGCAGAAGAGAGCTGAAGAGGAAACCAGGACCGGGAGCGGTTGATCTAGTGAACTGGTGGACAAGGCATTCACCAGCTAGAGATAGATCGTAGGCAACCTGTAACCGATTGCTCATAGTGATATTTCCAGTGCTTCGACTGGAGAGTGGGCGTAGATCGATTGATCGAACCACTATAAATCCTTTTGTCATTTATCAGTTTTCTGCTTTACATTCTGATTTAAAACCCAGCACTCAAGTGCTGGTGTATGTTCTGAAACTGATATAATTGTGCAAACTTGGCAAAATATTCTAAGTATTAAATCACCAGCTGACCAGTTACCAGTTGTCAGCTGCGTACTGATTAACCAGCACCAGCTGACCAGTTGCCAGTTGTCAGCTGTGTGTAAGTAGCGTGCAAGAAACAATTAACTTTATATTATTTCCGCTGCGTATCGTTTGTACTCTGAAAAACCGGGACCAACAGTTGCGATCCAAGGAGGAAGATTGAGATAAAGCCTTTGCCTTCAAATACAAGGCAGCAACGCAATCAGAGGAGGAAGATTGGGAAAAAGCCTTCACCTTCAAATACAAGGCAACAACGCAACAACTTTGAAGAGGAGTGCCGATCCCCATCTTTTTTATTTATTGAATTGAAATGAAAGAATAGTGAAGCAAGGATCAATCTAGTTGAAAAGTTGGTTGTACATCAATCAAAAAGCGAACCGTTGTACTGCCCATATGTTTGCGCATGACGCGGTCATCTATAGGCCGGGAAGCAACGCAGTGGTTTTTTTTTCAGGGAGGGCAGTGATGGATCTCCAACTAGTTTTTGTACGATGATGCGAGACTGTAAGGATGATAACATATTGTATTCAACAACGGCGATTGACTTTGACAGTTTTTCTAATATAGTTCTATTGGGTGTCTTCTTCTTCGCTGATACGAATTGATAGAATGTATTTTAAGTTGCATATATCGAGCCTGTAAATTTGCATATATCGAGCCTGTAAATTTGCATATATCAAGCCTTTAAATTTGCAGTATTGGTACATCGAGTGTACGACAATCATTCCGGCAATGTTTTAGATAAATTTTTTTTAATATTTTCATTTTTATTTATATTTTTTTGCATGCTTTTTTATGCACGTGGTTTTAGTGTATAATTTCATTAAAAATATGCAATTATTCCGCCTGTAAACATGCATAAATGAGCATATGTATTGCAATATTTTATGAGTATTGCTTGTATTTGTTGCATGATATTTCTGTTTTTTTCCTTGTCTTTAATAAAGTTGCTACTGTCACGAAATATGCAATAATTACGCCTGTAATACTGCACATGATTTTCATAATAATAACAATGATAGTAATTTGCTTTTAAAAAATCTAAATTTGCTTTTTTGTGTAGTTGTATAGATCCGTGCATTAAACATTTAATTACAACAAATGATTATATCATTTACTGCAACTAAATTGCATAAAAATGCAATTTTTTATTGATAAGCAAGTTGAATTTTATTTATGATCTTTTAAAATTTCTTAATGTTTGAAATCCCAAAGAACATAAAAATTAGTTTGAAATTCGAAAATTTAGTGATCCAATCCCATAAAATTAGGAAGTAAATATCAGTTAATTTGAAATATATTATTTTAGGAATCAAATTCCATGAAATTAAGGGGGGAACTCGTGTAAATATTATTTTAATTACATAAAAAACTACATATGCAACTTTGATGTTCTAAACAATGCAATTTTTGTAACGCCCCCAACTGACCTTCCCTAATTTGGGGACACGTTACATTGATGTTCAGGTTTTCCAAAACATAAATCTTAATTTAAATCAGCGGAAGACTTTAATAAATTGGATGTGACATTTAAACAACAAGAGAGGTCACACTTCGAGTCTAAAGTTTTAAAGAAAATAATAATTGATCCATAAAATATTTCAAAAACGTGAAGGAAGGAACAGAGCGTGTAGCAGCGGTGTGTGTGCAGCGTAGTGGAGATATGCATATGAAGATGCATATCTCAGGATCTTTAAATCTAATACTCTTCACCTCGCCTGTTTACACCCCTCGTACTCCAGTCCTCGCTGCTCAACCTGCGTATTTTAGAAACAATACGAGGGGCTGAGTACTAATGTACCCAATGGAAGACATGCCCGAAAACATACATTTATATAAGAATGCTATGCAACTCACACGGATGGACACGGGATTTTGTTGAAATAAACCGTGACATCCAAAACATTTTATTTGCACGTGCTATTTTACATGATATTATATCTGTTTACAGGGTTGTAACTGGAAGTTGGCCGGCTTCCAAGTTACGATGATCAGTTAGGAATGAATACACACTCAACCTACTGTCATCTAATTGCACTAGTCTCAGAATTTACCTTTGAGACCTGATCGTTTATAACCACACCTGGATCCACAAACATGTGGGGGCTTTTCACCCCACTTCATAAATATGTGGGGGTTGTACACCCCACTTCACAATATGTGGGGGCTGTTCACCCCACTTCACAATATGTGGGGGCTTTTCACCCCACTTCAAACTTAATGAGTTCTAGCTCAGCACGAACATGGTTCTAAACTCATTAGTATAACTCTCTGCCAATGGGAATCGACAGAGGACAGATATAATAGCACAAAACATGCATAGCATCTCATTTAAAAATAAAACATTTTAACACATTTTGAAGAGAAAACACATTTTGCTTTTATACTCAAATAGTTTCCCACCTGGTGTTAGGCTTTCGGTAAAATAGATGCTTTCCCGCTAAGTGTATACGAGCTTATCTTCCTCAACGTTTAACCTCCTACAGTAATCAGGGATAACCAAATTAGGACGGACAATCTAGGACAACGACAAACTCAATCAATTCCAATAACACTACGCATGCTTTTACTCTTCGATTGTTACGCTTGAACCTCACATGTTTCATAATCCAATTTCTAACGAATCAACTCGATTTCAAATGTTCGATATCAATGACTAACAAATTTTCATGCTCATAATATGCTTCTCTAGTCATGTATTTAACTCAGATATTGAGTACAACTCGAATCGAACAAGAACGGAACAAGAAAACATAATATTTCCCCCTCTGGTCTTTGCGTAAATCGACAGGAATTTCGCGACATGAAGCTCGTCGATCAATTATTCAGCTCGACGCGCCCTGGAGTTGACGTACTCAGCATCGATCGACGGGCTCCCACGTCGATCAACAAGCTCACGTCGATCGACGGCAAAGCTTCATCGATCGACATGATTCGTCTTCTCTGGCGACTCGCGATCGGCTGACCTGCAACTCAATTTATATACCAATCCACCCATCCGATTTCACATGCAAACATACCAATACATTCCTTATCCATTATAGTACACAATTCAAGCCTCTAAACACTAAATATACGCGAGAAATGAAAGGTGAAGAGAGCTCACCGGAATTCGCTTCTCACGGCAGCAACGTGCGATTCTGACGGGCAAACTCGGCTTTCAGGGTGTCCACACGGTCTCTACAAGATGGGGAACACATAATTAGCATCAAAACTTGATTCTATAGCCAAAATAGCAAGATCTAAACTTAATCCCGGAAAATCCAAGGTTGATGAACCTCCTACCTTCTCTCGTCAATATCTATGTCGATACTCGTCCTCTCGACGCCCACCTTAGCTCGAAATGTAGCTAGGAAGACAGGCTTTACGATGGTGGTGGTCGCTCGGTCTGGGGTGGCCGGAGTCGACCAAAATTTTGCCGGGAATGGGGGCTGACGAGGGTTAGGAAGGATGGAAGTAAAGCTCTCAATTTCTCTCTCTCTCTCTCTCTCTCTCTCACACACACACTATGCACGCTACCCATACTCGGGGATAATGTCAAACGGTAAGCCACTGGACCGATGCGCTCTAGAATTGATAGGTTTTGTATACTGAAAGCATTTATTATAATGAGTATACAACGGTTTATTTCTCCTATCTGTTAACAATCTTACATGTATGAACAATGGTATCCTCTTGTCTCACCGATAGGGACGATTGTACGGCGTGTTGTAGATCGCAGAAGACAGTATGATCACTTGACCTAGTGAGACATAAACATGATCACAACCGAGACAGCGTATGAGGATACGTCTGTCCGGATGGCTGCGGCATTATCGGAATAAGTAGTCTGTCTTGGTTACTTGACATGCCGGTACACTGGGGTGGCGTATTGATGGACCGCAGTGAGATATATTCATCTGTCTGACATCAACGAATACAAGATCTCGTTATATTGATTGAGTCCAAACCCTAACGAAGGTTCAGGGGTTTGCACGGGTTGACTGTTGCTTTGACTTACCATGGTGGAGAGTCTGAGTAACGTGCTCGTATATCCGCATCTTGGGTAACAGCAGTGTAGTACCGCCTGAGATTGGGTTTAGGTAACCATATCCGAGTAATAGGATGGGGACATTCCCTGAGGAGCTCAATAACATTCATCGTGCTAAAGTCCTGCAGGCTGATTAAGTTCAGGCACGAGTGATAAGGTTTCAGTGGTACTACTCCGGAATGATAAGATATTAATTAATTGTAGTTAGATCTTCTCAGATGCTCCGATTAATTAATGAATGTCCGGTTACCTTAAATATGGGGATTCTCTATTAATGCAGCTCGTTCTCACAACGTGGTAATAAAGGGGAGGTCAGTATTAATTATGTGGTGAAAAAGAATTAATATTAATTAATTAATTGTGTCTTGGGTTGTGGACATGGGAATTAATTAATTTATAGGCCCACTTTATTATTTGCATTAGGTCCCAGGTCTGCCCCAAATAAATATGTTGAATTGAGCCCAGTAGCCCATTAGGGATAAAACCCTGGGTCTATAAATAGACCACTCTCTCTGGAAACCCTAGCCAACTTGTGTGATTATTCAAATCAGTCAAAAACCTAAGGCAGAGAGAGAGAGAGAGGGGCGACGACTTTGTGTGCAGAGGAGGAGAATTTCGATTCTGGCCTTGCACAACTACAGATCTACGGAGTCCTCACCATTAGTGGATCTGAACAGCATTGGGATACAGATCTGAAGACCTGATCTGGAGAACAGAATTCTTTTACTTCTCTTTCTTTATTTTCGACTTTATCTAAGAAATTAGGGTTCTAATTTCTATTTCCGCAGATAAAATCGTATTGCGTGGTTGGATTAAAGTTGGAAATTCAAACGCAAAAGATCAGATCAGACTCGATGGAATAACGGTAATCCCTCAATCCACAATTCTGAATATTAAATTCATAGGAGCATGCTAGGTTGTATTGTAAATTTAATTGCGCACAATATCCATAAATCGATCCGGTTCAATTGGTTTTGGTGATTCGGTTCACGGGAAAACCCTACAACAATTCCCTTGGAAGGTGAAACCTTGAGGAATACCTTATCCTCGACTTCAAAACATTCTTCGGCCCTCCTCAATTCGGCATAGTGTTGGGATTGTATATTGAAAGCATATATGATTAAATGTTTTGTACATTGGTCTTCATATATATGTTGCTACAACGATGCTCGCTGTCTGATGAAACAAACATACAACGAACCATAATATTCTATTATCTCGCCTATAGGGATGACCATATGGTGTGTAGGATATCACAGAGGATCATATGAATCGTTTGACCTAGCGAGATATAAACAGTATCACAGCTGAGACAGTCCCTGGATAGGTTGTCGGTCTAAGTTGCGGCACATTGGTTCATAAGTGGGCTTATCCTAGCTACTTGATGTGTCGGTACATGGTTATGTATTGATGGGATCAACAGTGGGATGTGCCATTCTCATTGACATATGAATGAGCCAGATCCCTAACATACTTCCTATGATCTTAAACCTAACTGAAGGATAAGGGGCACACACAGATTGACCACACTTTGATTTACCATGGTGGCGAGTCTTACATGTACTCTTATACCCATATTTTGGGTGTTGGCAATTTGTGTGTGGCCTGCTTAGGCTGGACGTTTAGGTAAACATATACGTTTCAGGATGGTGACATTCCCTGAGGAGCTCACAAGGTTCATTATGCTAAACCCTGCAGGTTGAATTATTTAATTCAAGCATAAGTGAAAAGGAGTGAGTGGTATTACTCAGGAAATAAGAGATTAATTAATTGTGGTTGATTGTCATAGGCCAAATTAATTAATGAATGTCAAAAACCTTAAATATGTTGATCATGTTAGTTTGGTGCAACGCGTTCCTAATAACGTGGTAATAAAGGGGCGAGTCAGCATTGTTACCGTGGTGAAGGTTAAAACAATATTTTATTAATTAATTATGTTCTGGGTTGAACAAGGAAGAATTAATTAATAAAGAGGGCCCACTTTATTATTTGCATATGATCCCTGGTCTGGCCCACAAACTGCTCAAGCCCATTAGGGTTAGGGTTTCTCAAAACCCTAACACTATATATATGCCTTCTCTCTATCA
>JAPKLW010006022.1:0-18716 GCA_026898455.1 Plectranthus barbatus | reverse complement strand
TCTCATCAATGGTTACTTGCAAATAAGAGGTAAAGGCTCCAGCCATATCGGCATTCATTGGAAAGGGCATCTGTAGAGAGGTTATTGGTATAGCATTGAGGGATGTGGTTGCAATGAGTTCTTGGCTCGATGGAATTGGTGTTTGCGGAACTTGAGTCGCTACCGCATCAACCTTTGCCTGATAAAAGGCTTCTTCATTTACTATACGATGAGCGGCCTCCTGAATTAGTGCATTCTCCTGAGCAATTCGAGCCTCTGCTTCCTGAGCATCCTTAACTCTTTTCTGAATATCAACATCCAGGAATTTGGCCAACTGCATATCTTTGTAAACAATCTCGAGGGCTGCACGTTCAGTAGCCTTTGCTGCTATCCGAGCCTTGAATCTCTCTGTTTGTTGGACTTCATACTCCAATTGGCGTTTTCTGTAATCTACAGCAGCTCTTGCCTGACGTTTGGACAGCTCAACTCTGGCATCAGAGTACCATCAGGTGCAAAAGTGGACTTGGGTAAACTTGTAGTCTGTGTTAGAGACCGGTGTTCTCGGATGGCTTGAAGTCTGCACATCACTTGTTTATCCGAGAACTATTTCATTCCTGGGACTTGATCAATCCAGTCGAAACACCATCGTTCCTCGCGCCTCCAGAAGTTTAGTCCCTTTGCTGCTATAATTAACATCCTTTCTTCGAAGCAGAGTTGATACATGATATAATCAAACTTCTTCCAGCGGCGAAATTCCTCTGCTATCAACCGTCCTTCTGGGTTTGATTCATCCAACTCAGTGTGGAATAAATCTTCAATGGCTCTTTCTATTTCAGATTGAACAAACAATTCTATTTCCTCGACCATAGGTGTCAGATCAGAATTGGGCAATTCCTCAGGATAGACCTTTGCACACCACTGACCAATTCTTCGTAGCTGATAACGAGGTCCTGGTAATCCATTGAGAGGCACTCGAAGAATAGTATTCGATCCAGATGGTACTTTCCTCAGGTTTTTGGCATTGAATATCTCTTCAGATTCACCATCAGAATCAGATTCAGAAATGCAGGAGGACTCAGGTTCAGTGCGGGGAGAATCATGCCCTCCAACGAATGGTGGTTCCTGGAGTGTCTCAATATTTGGTTGCTCCTCTATCGGATTATTACTTGAGATGACTGTAGCAGATTGATCATCAAAATGTTTTTCCTCCGGATGGTCTGCTATCATGCTCTGTTCTGGGTTCTCTTCAGTTGTATCTGGATTGATGATTGAGACAACTTGTTCTTCAGTACTTCGAGCTCCACTCGATCCTGCTCCATCTTCTATGCGGTCTGATGGAATGAAATTGTCAGGTTCTCCTGCAGGATGGCTGGATTGATTGGAATGTGGATAGTGAGTTTCATCAAAGGCTCCTGACTCCAGCAGTCTTGTAAACTCTTCATTAGATATTTCTTCTTCATCAGCAACTATCTTCTTATCAGATGAGGGATTGAGAGGTGGGTCCTCTTCTGATTGAGCTTTCATCTTCCCTTTCTTCGCATCTTCCTCTGCTAATCGATGAAGTTCAGTAGCAGGATCTTCATTTGCATTCTTCAAAGTCATATCTGCTGAGGGCTCTGTTGTTTCCTTGTCCTCTGCTGGAATTGTATCTCCATCTGCAGTATTCTCTATTGCCTTTGATTGCTCCACTTGTTCTGCTGAACTCTTATCCACTCTACTGGTCTCTTCTGCTCTGCTAGCCTCGACTGCTCTGCTAGCATCATCCATAGGCTTTTCAGCAACGTTTACTTCTTCAGCTGAATCCTTCGAAGATTTTCTAGACTTTTTTTTACCCACACGTTTTTCATGAGCTTGCCTTACTTTCTCAAACTCCAGATCACGAGCATCAAATATCATTTTCTCTCTCATCTTTTTGAACTGTTTGTTTTCAAGCTCTTTTTGCTGAGCATTTCTCTTTCTCTTGGTTGTTCTGATTCCTTGCAAACGCTCCTTTAAGCATCTAGAAGATAATGGAGTTTGGTCATCATCTGTATTCTTCTTCACTGCTCTATCTTCAGCAGACTTCTTTCCCTTCTCAGTAGCCTCGGATTCCTCCTTATCCGATGCTAGGACCAATTTCCTCCTTGTCTTCTTTCTTGCTTTCTTCTCAGGGGAAGTGATATTTGACCTCTTCTTTGTTGGAATTTCTAGAGCAGTAGCCCCAATAACTAATGGAAGTTGTTCGGCTTCTTTTTCGGTCATGATCTCATTAATCTGCTCCACAGGAAGGTTTCCTAACTTCTCGATTTCTTCAAGGTTTGTAAAACAATGCTCTGTTTCAGCATTCGTTCTTAGCAATGCTATTTCTTCTTCTGTCATCGGAATGGAGGGTTGGAGAATCTGAACTGCTAGACTCGCTTCATCAGGTTCCTCAGGAGAGGTTGGCTTGTCCTTGTCCACATTGGATTTCCCTTTCAACTTTCGAGGATTTCTAACATTGACCGACTTAGGTTCTTTCCTTGTTACCGGCATGTAGTCAGTCGACAGGGCACTGACACCTCGATCAACTCCTTTGTTAGTGAGCAGCATCTCCAAATACTTACTAATCTTCAACCCAAAGTTCACATTCGAAGAGAATGTTCCATCTACCTCCATATGAGCATTCTTCCTTGCATGCTCTGCCCACCGCTCAAATATGAATTCAGCCCAGTTTCCTTTAATATTGTCGTTCAATGCCATCATCACGGCATATTTCTTAACAAAAAGCTCCGAATAAGAACCAGCATCGCACTGGAGCATCTTTATCACTATCTCTGCAAGCAGTTTGTACTCCTCTGACAATGTGTTGATAGGAGTAGCAACCTTAAACGTACTTGCTTCCTCTTTCTCTCCTGACTTCTTCCAACGTTTCCACCGCCTTTCCATTTCAGCAAAATCATTCACCTTGTATTGAGAAATCTTGGCTCCATAATTTCTAAGTCCAAAAGTTCTGGACAGTAATTCAGCGTTTACTTCTACAATGTTTCCATACACACTTGTTTTAAACAACTTCTGATCCTCACTCATGACAGCTCTAGCATAAAATTCAGAAACCATATGCGGATGAAATTGATCAGGTTCAGCGGAGAGGTATTTTACCAGTAACTCGGAATCAAGAAGATCCAATATCCATTTGGGAAAGTGCTTGATGGCGAGAGGCATGTACAGGATTATGTCCTTCATGATCTGTGTCACTCGTCTCTGCTCTGCCGAGTGCTCGGACAATTTCTTCTGTCTAGCCAGAGTCACTAGTTTACAGTAAGGAATAGACTCATCAATATCTTCCTTCTTCACAATCCCAGTAAAGCCGGGTGCATGTCGCACATGCAGGGGTGAACTCGCAATGGGTGGATAGGAAAATGCGGGTGGTTGAAAATGGAGTGTTTTTGGGTTTTCTGATGGCGATGATTCCGTGTTTAGAGAATGGCTTGACTCTTGATTTTGAGAAGTTGGAGAATTTTGATTCGAAGCCATGACTGGGAATTTTAGTGAGGGTGAAGGGTTTTGAGAGGATTTTGCAAATAAGAGGGATGACAGCTTTTTCGAAAGGTTAGGGATTTGAAATTTTGAGAAGTGCGGGTCAAGATATAAGAGACAAAAAAAGAAAGATCGGATGGATGGGGTTCAATCTTCCTTAAATAAGATCGACGGCCGAATGGAATTTTTGTGTCGTGTGGCAGTCCACACTCTCACTTTTTGGTCGTCAAAATGACGTGTCACGTCCTGATTCGTTGCATCCAACTGAGCACATTAAATGCTCTTCCTTTGTCTCAGGCCTCAATTGTGAATAGGTTAAAATCTCCTCTAGCCCAAATACACATACAATACTTTCTCCGCTGGCCCAAGTATAAATACTTTCTCTGTTGGCCCAAGTATAAACCAAATACTTTCTCTGCTGGCCCAAGTATAACTAAAATTTTGGCGCAGGGCCAAAGTTCTCAGATAATTTTCCATGATATTCCCTTCCTTTGAAAATTGTACGACAACTGATTTGGCTTCTTCTAACTGGATATAACTGTCTGTAACCGTCTTCAAGCATTAAATGTATATACTCCGATTAATACACTTATACTCCCCCCTTCGAATGTGTTGAGACAGATATGTAATTGTCACAACATATTCGAAACACCAAAATAGTATGATCTCCGCAGATCATAAAATCGACTAAAGGTACAGATGATTCCCAATTAAGTGATAATATATGGAAATCGGTGGTAGGTTGTAGCAGATCACTACACCATAGAGAAGTCATTATGACCCTCGAGCCATGCGCTCGATTAGATGGGTAGATGTCACTGCTGAATGGAGTGACCCTTCTGTATCGTCACAACGCCTCTACTGCTGGCGACAATTGGAGTCCCAAGGGTAGTGAATCATCACCCCTTTTTCTCGATGAATCAAATCTTCATCAATGCTCGAGTGATCTCCCGTCTATAAATAGACTCTTCATGATCACATATTTCTACCAAAACCTTCTTCTTCAACATTCAATCTTAAAGAAAAAAATGTCTTCGTCTTCTTCGAGTCCTGCGGCTCATGAACCTCCTTACTCTCCCTACTCCTACCCCTGTGCTCCTTATTCCCCTTCTGGAAGTTTACACGTTAAAAGAAATGAGGTGTTCAGCGAGGCTGGTCTCCGCGAATTCTATGCGGATGATCTTCAGGTTGCCAATGTTGTGATGGAGAAATTGATCGCGGCTGGAATCCATAAGTACGTGACTGTGACGCCGCATCATTTTCATGGCGAGATCCTTCAGAAGTTCTTCCGTCAGGCTCGGGTTGAGGGCGAGGCCATCTACGGTGTTCTGAACAACCGTATGGTGAGGTGGACAGCAGACTCTTTTGCGAGGGACTTTGAGTTACCCAGAGGTGCTCACTCAGTCTCCGACTATCGAACCAGCGACGTGGCCCCGGAGTATGCTGCTTGGAAGCGTTGGAGGCGAGGGCCTAGGTGCAGGTTTTCTTCAGATATATCCCCTCTGAGCCTTCGTCCAGAGTACCGAGTCATTCACCAGGTCGTCAAGCATATGGTGAATGGGATGTACGCTGATGATGAGTACACCATCTCCAAGCAATCCTGGCATGCGATGATGGTTGTGGACGATGGATGGCAAGGCGCTGACTGGGCCGGCTTGGTCTTCGAAGAGGTGAAGACGGTCATTGATCAATGGCCCAAGGTGGATCTGACCAATGGGATGCAGCTTAGTTGGCTGCTTGAACAGAGTTTTCCTGAACTGGCTTCTGGCCTCTCATCCCTTGGTTGCTTTGACTTCTACCCAGTGTGCCCTTCCACTCCATGATGCCGCCCTCTGCTGGTTCCACCTTCTGCTGACGAACTGAAGTAGTTTTTAATGATTTTTGTTGATGTTGATGTTGATGTGTACCACCACTCTCCTTACTCTAATCTCCTCCTCCTCTCTCCCCTCTGTATCTGGTGCAAAAAGAATAGTTCTTCCCCTTTTTTATATAAATGAAATTTATGCTTAATTATCCCTCTGTTTTCATCTCAATAATTTCAATTCTAAAAAAAAATCAGCACGCTCGTATATGAAAATCATGTAAGAATAACTCATCTGAAGAAATTAATCAACTCCTCTGCTGAGACAAGTTAATACTCTGCTGGAAATAATTGATAACTCTGCTGGGAAAAGACGAGTTAAGTATTCTACTGGGAAGGATGAGGTGGACACTCTGCTGAGAGTATAAGAATACTCTGCTGAATCGTTCTTCAGCAGCGATAGGACGTCAAACGTGATTTACGCATGTATTCTTTCAATAAGTTAATTCAGCAGATTAAGCAACATATTCAGCAGATCAATCCCAGACTTCTTAGCATCTGCATATATCGAATACTAAGTCTTCAAGAAATCCAGAAAGAATGAAAACAAGATTTCATCCATCCAAGGTCTCGTCTAACTCCATAAGACCCAATTTAATACATAACTCCTTAAACCTTGACTCTGGGAGGGGTTTTGTAAAGATATCCGTGATTTGATCTTCAGTGCATATATACTTGACATCAATGTCCTTCTTCTCCTGATGATCTCGAATAAAGTGGTGACGGATATCGATGTGCTTTGTTCTGGAGTGATGAACAGGATTCTTTGTAATGCACATGGCACTATTTTGTCGCAGTATATTGGCACACATTCAGGAGCAATTCCATAATCCTGCAATTGTTGTCTTATCCAGAGAATCTGTGAACAACAACTAGCAGCCGCCACATACTCTGCTTCTGTGGTTGAAGTGGCAACAGAGTGCTGCTTCTTGCTAAACCAGCTTATGAGCTTGTGTCCTAGAAATTGACACGTGCCACTGGTGCTCTTCCGGTCAATCTTGCATCCTCCGAAGTCCGAATCCGAGTATCCACTTAATGAAAGACTATCGGCTCTTGGATACCAGATTCCTAGTCCCTCCGTGCACTTCAAATAACGAACAATCCTTTTAGCAGTATCAAAGTGTATCTTCTTAGGATTGGCTTGATACCTTGCGCATAAGCCAACAGCATAGGAGATATCAGGTCTGCTAGCAGTGAGGTATAGCAGTGACCCTATGATCCCTCGATACATAGTAGGATTCATGTCTTCTCCTTCTTTCTCAAGAGCAGCAATGCAGGTTGTGCTAATAGGAATTCGTAGGCTCTTAGTCTTCTCTGGACAATACTTTGCAATAAGATCATGAGTATACTTCTTCTGGTGAATGAAAATTCCCTCTCTGGACTGTTGAACTTGCAATCCAAGGAAATAAGACATTTTTCCCATCATGCTCATCTGAAAATTGCTAGTCATAAGATCGGAGAACCTATCACATAGATCTTGGTTCTTTGACCCGAAAATTATATCATCAACATAGATCTGAGCTAGCAGAATACTGTCTCCATCCTTAATACGAAAGAGAGTTTGATCTATCCTCCCTTTCTGAAATCCATTAGACAGCAAGAACTTAGATAAAGTTCCATACCAGGCTCTTGGTGCTTGCTTCAGTCCATACAGTGCCTTCTTGAGCCTGTAAACTTGATTGCCTTGCTCAAATCCCGGAGGTTGCTTGACATAGACTTCCTCCTTGAGCTCACCATTAAGGAAGGCACTCTTCACGTCCATCTGCATCACATCAAACTCATGATATGCAGCATATGCCAGAAATAGACGGATCGCCTCTAGTCTTGCTACTGGGGCGAAGGTTTCATCATAATCTATGCCCTCACACTGTCTATATCCTTTGGCCACAAGTCGTGCCTTGTTTCTGATTACAGAGCCTGATTCATCCTTTTTGTTTTTGAATACCCACTTAGTGCCTATGACACTCTGGTGCTCTGGTCTGTCTACTAATTCCCACACATTGTTTCGTGTGAACTCTGCAAGCTCCTCTTGCATGGCATTCACCCAATCCGCATCTAGCAGTGCTTCTTCAACTTTCTTGGGTTCCTCATTAGATATGTAGCAAGCCATCATGGCATTGGCATTCCCTTGCCTTGTTAATAATGGATCATTAACATTTCCAAGAATTCCTTCTGGGGGATGAGCACGAAGCCACGCAGGCCTGATTTGTGCTAGATTTCCATCTGGTTCTCCTTCTTGATTGGCAATCATCTCTTCTGGATTCTCAGCTACTATATCATTTCCATCTTCATTTTCTTGATGTTCTGCTCCTGGAACATCGACAACTTGCTCCTCGTCACCATCTGCTGGATCTTCAGGAACATCTTCAACGGGTAAGACAACAACTGGAATATCCACAGCAGGTTCTTCCGCAACACCTTTGCCAAGGTCTTCATCGGTTCCCTCATCGTCTTCATCATCAAGAGGTCTCGCAACATCCAAGTTATCATTCAGTTGAATAGGAAATGTGGCCTCAGCATGATCATTAGCATCATTGGTCTGGTCAGCAGTCTGATCACCTGCTGGGTGCTTCTTTGTTGGATTAGAATCATTCATCGACCTAGTCGGATCAATACTCATATTCTCAAAAAAATTCGCAATTGATTGATCATTGACATCATTGGTCTCATGATTGTTATCCTTTTGATCCTTTGTAATCCTGCGCACTAGAGTAGACTCATCAAAAATAACATTGCATGTTATTTCCACAATATGAGTTGTCTTATTTAACACTCTATAACCTTTGTGTGAAGGGTGTCCATATCCTAGGAACACGCCCTCATCAGATTTAGGCGAGAAGGTGTTAAGCTTTGACTTCCCATTGTTATGGATATAACATGTTGAACCGAAAACACGAAGATGAGTGATTGAAGGCTTACGACCATTGTACATTTCATAAGGAGTTTTGTTAAATCTGACATTGATCGCGCTCCTGTTCTGAGTGTAACATGCAGTCATAACCGCCTCTCCCCAATATTTTCCACTTAATCCAGAGTCTGCTAGCATGGATCGAACAGCTTCCTTCAACGTTCTGTTCCTCCGTTCTACTAGCCCGTTCTGCTGAGGAGTCCTGGCAGTGGACTTTTCATGATTGATACCAGCTTCTGCGCAAAAGTCCATCAAGATTCCATTGCAGAACTTTGTTCCATTATCTGATCTGATTCTTTTCACAGTAACCTCCTTGCTATTTTGTTCTCTCAGTATCAGCTCAGGGAGTAGAATCTTTACTTCGTCTTTGGTTCTCAGCAAACAAACCCATGTATACCTGGAAAAATCATCAACAACCACAAGTGTATAAACTTTCTTACCCACAGTTGCGGGAGTGACAGGGCCAAATAGATCCATGTGAAGGAGTTCAAGGATCCTCTCTGAAGTAGCCTTTTCTGGATTGGTTTTGAAGGATGCATTTGTCTGTTTGCCTTGTTGGCATGCTTTTCACACGCCTTCCTTTCGGAAAGTCTCCACAGGCAGTCCCTCCACCAGCTTATGTTTGGCTAGAAAGTTGATTGTCTTGAAGTTCAGGTGGTTCAATCTCTTATGCCACAGCCAATTGGTTTCCTCTTTGTTGAAGGCTACAAAGCATGAGTCATGTTGGCCACTCTGCCAATCGACTACATATAGGCCACCTTTGTGGATGCCTCTTAGCTTCACTTCTCCTGTAACCTTATCAACAATATCACAACCAGTGTTAATGAAATAAACATTGTACCTATTTTCACATAGTTGGCTGATGCTCATCAAGTTGTGTTTGAGATTTGAAACAAGTGCGGCATTAACAATTCGTATTCCATCTTGTTCTACACATCCTCTGCCAATTACTCTTCCTTTGCTGTTATCACCAAAGATGACTGATGATCCATAAACACTTTAAATTTCTGAAAATAGATCTGCCCTTCCAGTCATATGACCTGAGCAGCCACTGTCAAGGATCCACTCATCTGGCAATCTTGATGCCTTGGTTCTCGGACCCTATTCCTGCAAGAGTTAAGAAATTGATTTAGGTACCCGCTTAGTATCGGGTCCTGCAGGATTAGCGATTGTCATTGTTCCTTTTGGAACCCACATACGAGTGATTTTCAAAATTTTCTTCTTGACATCATTCTTTATACCTTTCTCAACCTTAGGATAAGTAAATCTTGCATGCATGGCTTTAGGATGAGGTGTAGTAGTGTGTTGAGCCTTCATTGTCCTTTTGAAAAAATTTTGTTTGGACTCAGGCCTCACATAGGTGATCCGGCTATGTGGTGTGTATGAATCATATGATGGTTTTACAGCATTGTAATGAACATGTTTGCCTTTATGAACTGGGGAATTTGTTGTCCTAGCAGTGGATGCATGTTGCTCGGCGTTTCCTCTAGACTCTGCTAACCACGGTTGCCTAGCAGACATTCCAGCATTCTGCTGAGGTTTAGCATACCTCTGCTGATGTTTAGCATACCTCTGCTGAGGTTTATCAGGTTCATTCTCCGTTTTGCCTTTAGTCTGCTCAACAGTGGGAATTTCAGCAGATGACTTTTCTTTCACCTTCTCTCCAAGAACAAATTTTCCAGCAGAGACAAACTGAATAGTTCTCTGCTTAGAAGATTCACCTCTATTATTATTATCAAATCCAACACCAGCTCTATCAGTGTGGTGTCTCTGCAGACTAATTGCAGCATTCAGAACGGCTCTACTAGTGGTGTATGTGCATATGCAATTTTCTTTTGGTTTATTTTTCAAAGCTACATTCTCCTTTCCAAGAGTTTTAAAATTTTCAGAAAGTTTGAAGAATTCGGCCTTCATTTTTGAGAATTCCTCACTTTCAGACCTTAGTCTTTCGACTTCCTCGGTCAAACTTGAAACTTTCAGCTTTAGTGAGGTGTTTTCACCAACAATAGCATTTTTGATTTCATACATTTTTGAGAATTCAACAGAAAGTTTTGTAAGGTATTCATCTTCAAAATCTGAAGAAGTGAATTCCTCTGACTGATGCATGACATGTGGAAATGTAACATGCGTGAGAGTTACCTCTTCTGTGTCAATTTCCAAGGTAGGGTCTGCTGAGCAGTCACCGTCAGCATCGGCAAATTAATCGTCAACAATATCGGCCATCAGCACTAGCATTGCCTCTTCATTGTCATCGTCGGTTGAATAATACTCTTCCTCCTCATTATCAGGAATGTCAGGAACCTCGGTTCTGGTCAGCAATGCTTTGGTCACCGCCCTGACTGCCCTTCTTTCAAATCTTTGCTTGAGGCGGTCCCTTTCCTCTTGGCTTACTCTAGGACACTCATGCTTTAGATGATCTGGGGAGTTACATTCGAAGCATGTCCTTTGCTTTCTTAGAGTTGATCGAACAGATGGTGAGAATTTTGTATCCTTGTCTTCTTTTTCAGCCTTTGCTTCTTGTATGAGTTTCTGAAGTTTCCTCATCTGTTCTTCTAATTCACTGATCTTGAGATCTTCCTTCTGTGAGTTTGAGGATGTCGCATCCTCCTTTGCTGGTGATGTTAAGGTGGATCTCTCTCTGTTGAATGGTTTCTTTGGTTTGAACTTCCCAGTGTCTTTCTTGACAAAGTACGCCAGATCCTCAGAGTTCACAGCTTTGTTTGACGAGGTTTGAGCCACGACAGCTTCGTTCTTCTTTGATTGCTGTATGATAAACTCATGAGCTTTAAGTTGAGCAAATACCTCAGATGTAGACATTGTACTAAGGTCCTTCTCGCTCAGAATTGTCA
This sequence comes from Plectranthus barbatus, assembly GCA_026898455.1. Taxonomy (NCBI): domain Eukaryota; kingdom Viridiplantae; phylum Streptophyta; class Magnoliopsida; order Lamiales; family Lamiaceae; genus Plectranthus; species Plectranthus barbatus. Next base: position 7,624 of record JAPKLW010006022.1, on the reverse strand, counting down.
TCTTCACGAACCAGTCGCTTCTAGGATAGAGCTTTGAAATGATCTTGTGATTCATCTCTTCATTCTCATATTTCTTTCCTAGGTTGTTCAGCTCACCAATGATAGTGTTGAACCGTTCCTCCATAGCCTGTATGGATTCACCTGCAATCATGGAGAAAGACTCATATTTGTCAACTGCTACCTGTATCTTGTTGCGTTTCATTTGGTCAGTCTCCTGAGATGCGTTGCAAACGTATTCCCACATCTCCTTAGCAGTGTCAAACTCGAGAGCTTTGTCTGCCATTAGCTTAGGCAGTGAATCATAGATTAGTTTCTTTGCTAAGTGCTCCAGTTGTGCTCTCTTTTTGTCCTCGGTAGAATATTCTTCAAACGGTTTAGGAATCATTTGAGGTCTTGGTTCATCTCCATCCACAGTTTGTCCTACAAAAGTGTTAGCTTTCATAATAACAATTGGACCTCTTTCCAGGACATCTACCATTTCGGGGTGTATGCTTTGAAGCTGAATGAGTGCAAGCTTCTTCCATGACTTGAAGTTTTCTTTGTTGTACTTTCCAAGTGAGTGATTCAACATCTTGTCTATTTCTTTAGCGATTTCCTGAGCTACGACACAGAGAACAAAGATAACAGTGCAAGGAAAAGATAGATCAGGTCTTAAAGTGACTCAGAAGCAGTCGGTTTTTCAACCTCCTGCTCTGATACCACTTGTTGGTCCTCAAATATCAGAGTCGTCGTGATTACAACTTAACACGAAATGCAGCGGAATAAATATACGTCACTTACACTTATCGTTGTTTATAATATGTTTCTTAGCTCAAGTTATGATTTAAGTCAGTTTTCAGATATACGCTAGCAACTCTGTTGCTAGGTTTCAAATCAACTTTAAACAGTGAGTAATAAAACAGTAAATGAACACAGAATTTTATAGTGGTTCGATCCAAATAGATCTACGTCCACTCCTTAGCTAGTATGCTAAGTATTTCACTAGAAAAGTATACTACAGTACAAGGATTCGCCAACACTTGTGGTAGGCGGTGAACTTTCGAACCGGCCACAGCACAGCTCCTCCGTCACTTTGCACTTCTCCAATCACAGCTCCGGCCAAGTCAAGGGCACACCTTCGTAAAACTTGTCCTTCGCTGTTGAGGCTTTTATAGTTTGCCCCTGAACTCAATAAACATTCGGCTAAAGCCCGTCAGAGTCGATCCTTTACAAGAGTGACTGTTGGATCTTCCTAGGAAGGAAGTTATCCCAATGATTGAAGATTCTTAACAGAAGTTCAAGAATCTTCAAGAATAAGTGTCAGATATTCAATGAAAAGACACACTAGGTTGTTGAGGGCTTTGAATGCACTTTTATCACGAGCTCTCAACTGACTACTTTTCACTTGTTCGCTTTGTCAAGGGAATCTCACACTTGTGTAGTTTGCGAATGTCGGTAGTGATGGAAGCAGTAGTTTTCTCCACTTTCGGACCTGCCTTTTATAGATGGAGATTTAAACTTTGAATCTCCATATCCGTTAGACTCAACGGCTCCTTGATCCGAGAGTGTTTGGTCTGTGACAGTCGCTTTTGTCTTTGACTTGTACTTTCCTAACTACTTAGGGAAAGTCTCGTCCTTTGTGTGAGCATTTTGTCAGAACGGCAGTGAGACTTCAGCATCCTGTATATTGCTCTGCTAGAATCCTTTGTTTAGCAGCTGAAGGCTCTTGTTGATACACAACTCTTTTATCCTTTGTTTGCTCGCTTCTCTTAGCAGTTTGCTGGTTGTTGATGAATGCTAATAACTTAGCATTCTGCTGTTCAGTCTTTTAGCAGACATCATCTTGTCCGTGACTGCTAGGAATTCTTCTAGCATACTAGTCTATTACAACTCAATATAGAACCTATACAGGACTTTACAGAGTATGCTAGACTATTTAGATTTCAGCAAATGATCGACCAACTACTAAGGTTTGATCCATCAAAACCTTTTACAAATAAATCCTAAAGGAGATTTTAGGAATAATTTCCCAACAATTTCCCCCTTTTTGGTGCGATCAAAGCTTACTATCATTTGCTGACCATAAGTGGAAGAGTGTCTGTGTTTTACCAAACTATGCTATCCTATCAATCTAACACAGAGTTTTTCCAACTAGGTTCAAGCAAAAAAAAATTTAATAAAATTCCCCCTCAACAAGTGCTGGGAAATATTTCTCGATTAAACATAAGTGAATGCTGCACAAAGGTAATATGCTAGGAATTCTAGCACCCATAAAACTTAGCAAGCATTCACCAACCAAAACATAATCTCCATATGCACATGCAAGTTTGTTGAATACACCAGGAGTGTAAATCAACTAGAACACACCAAGAAAAATCAGAGGTGGACAAAGAGAATTTGTCTAAGTCTGATCCAATTTTATAGATGATAAAGCAGTTCAAGTACAAATTGGATTCAGAAAGCAAAACAAATATAAAGATTTGACCTTATCGTCTATGAGTCGAGTGCTAGGTTGTCGGCTTGCTTGTCCTTCTCGCTGTCTGCTGGATTCAATGAGTTGGTCTTCTGGATATCAGCAAGTCTCTCCATGGTGAACTTCATGAAATTCTCAAGAAGATTGGCTCCTGTTTCTCTCTCAGCAGCCTCACGCTCCAGTCGTTTGGCTAGCTTCTCCTGCTCCATTGCAATCTTCTGCATTTGAAATTCTTGTTCTTTCTTTCTCAGCTCATCTTTGGCTGCTTCCTCCTTTCGCCTTATCTCCTCCTTAGCTGCAGCTAGCTCCTCATCTTCTTTTCTTCTTCGTTCTTGGTCAGCCTTTCTTCTTTCTTCCCCCTCTTTGATTGCAGCCAAAAAGTTGGTACCATAAGCCACCACGGTCTCCATTAAAGTTGTCTTGGCTTCGGCTAAATCCTTTTGAACGACCTCCAGGCCTGTCTTATTCTCAGAGACGGTCAATTTGTTTTCAGCAACCTCCGATCGTACATAGGATACATCTCCCCGTACCTCATCAATTTCTCTTCTCAAGTGGGTGGTTGCTTCCGCCACCTTCTCATCAATGGTTACTTGCAAATAAGAGGTAAAGGCTCCAGCCATATCGGCATTCATTGGAAAGGGCATCTGTAGAGAGGTTATTGGTATAGCATTGAGGGATGTGGTTGCAATGAGTTCTTGGCTCGATGGAATTGGTGTTTGCGGAACTTGAGTCGCTACCGCATCAACCTTTGCCTGATAAAAGGCTTCTTCATTTACTATACGATGAGCGGCCTCCTGAATTAGTGCATTCTCCTGAGCAATTCGAGCCTCTGCTTCCTGAGCATCCTTAACTCTTTTCTGAATATCAACATCCAGGAATTTGGCCAACTGCATATCTTTGTAAACAATCTCGAGGGCTGCACGTTCAGTAGCCTTTGCTGCTATCCGAGCCTTGAATCTCTCTGTTTGTTGGACTTCATACTCCAATTGGCGTTTTCTGTAATCTACAGCAGCTCTTGCCTGACGTTTGGACAGCTCAACTCTGGCATCAGAGTACCATCAGGTGCAAAAGTGGACTTGGGTAAACTTGTAGTCTGTGTTAGAGACCGGTGTTCTCGGATGGCTTGAAGTCTGCACATCACTTGTTTATCCGAGAACTATTTCATTCCTGGGACTTGATCAATCCAGTCGAAACACCATCGTTCCTCGCGCCTCCAGAAGTTTAGTCCCTTTGCTGCTATAATTAACATCCTTTCTTCGAAGCAGAGTTGATACATGATATAATCAAACTTCTTCCAGCGGCGAAATTCCTCTGCTATCAACCGTCCTTCTGGGTTTGATTCATCCAACTCAGTGTGGAATAAATCTTCAATGGCTCTTTCTATTTCAGATTGAACAAACAATTCTATTTCCTCGACCATAGGTGTCAGATCAGAATTGGGCAATTCCTCAGGATAGACCTTTGCACACCACTGACCAATTCTTCGTAGCTGATAACGAGGTCCTGGTAATCCATTGAGAGGCACTCGAAGAATAGTATTCGATCCAGATGGTACTTTCCTCAGGTTTTTGGCATTGAATATCTCTTCAGATTCACCATCAGAATCAGATTCAGAAATGCAGGAGGACTCAGGTTCAGTGCGGGGAGAATCATGCCCTCCAACGAATGGTGGTTCCTGGAGTGTCTCAATATTTGGTTGCTCCTCTATCGGATTATTACTTGAGATGACTGTAGCAGATTGATCATCAAAATGTTTTTCCTCCGGATGGTCTGCTATCATGCTCTGTTCTGGGTTCTCTTCAGTTGTATCTGGATTGATGATTGAGACAACTTGTTCTTCAGTACTTCGAGCTCCACTCGATCCTGCTCCATCTTCTATGCGGTCTGATGGAATGAAATTGTCAGGTTCTCCTGCAGGATGGCTGGATTGATTGGAATGTGGATAGTGAGTTTCATCAAAGGCTCCTGACTCCAGCAGTCTTGTAAACTCTTCATTAGATATTTCTTCTTCATCAGCAACTATCTTCTTATCAGATGAGGGATTGAGAGGTGGGTCCTCTTCTGATTGAGCTTTCATCTTCCCTTTCTTCGCATCTTCCTCTGCTAATCGATGAAGTTCAGTAGCAGGATCTTCATTTGCATTCTTCAAAGTCATATCTGCTGAGGGCTCTGTTGTTTCCTTGTCCTCTGCTGGAATTGTATCTCCATCTGCAGTATTCTCTATTGCCTTTGATTGCTCCACTTGTTCTGCTGAACTCTTATCCACTCTACTGGTCTCTTCTGCTCTGCTAGCCTCGACTGCTCTGCTAGCATCATCCATAGGCTTTTCAGCAACGTTTACTTCTTCAGCTGAATCCTTCGAAGATTTTCTAGACTTTTTTTTACCCACACGTTTTTCATGAGCTTGCCTTACTTTCTCAAACTCCAGATCACGAGCATCAAATATCATTTTCTCTCTCATCTTTTTGAACTGTTTGTTTTCAAGCTCTTTTTGCTGAGCATTTCTCTTTCTCTTGGTTGTTCTGATTCCTTGCAAACGCTCCTTTAAGCATCTAGAAGATAATGGAGTTTGGTCATCATCTGTATTCTTCTTCACTGCTCTATCTTCAGCAGACTTCTTTCCCTTCTCAGTAGCCTCGGATTCCTCCTTATCCGATGCTAGGACCAATTTCCTCCTTGTCTTCTTTCTTGCTTTCTTCTCAGGGGAAGTGATATTTGACCTCTTCTTTGTTGGAATTTCTAGAGCAGTAGCCCCAATAACTAATGGAAGTTGTTCGGCTTCTTTTTCGGTCATGATCTCATTAATCTGCTCCACAGGAAGGTTTCCTAACTTCTCGATTTCTTCAAGGTTTGTAAAACAATGCTCTGTTTCAGCATTCGTTCTTAGCAATGCTATTTCTTCTTCTGTCATCGGAATGGAGGGTTGGAGAATCTGAACTGCTAGACTCGCTTCATCAGGTTCCTCAGGAGAGGTTGGCTTGTCCTTGTCCACATTGGATTTCCCTTTCAACTTTCGAGGATTTCTAACATTGACCGACTTAGGTTCTTTCCTTGTTACCGGCATGTAGTCAGTCGACAGGGCACTGACACCTCGATCAACTCCTTTGTTAGTGAGCAGCATCTCCAAATACTTACTAATCTTCAACCCAAAGTTCACATTCGAAGAGAATGTTCCATCTACCTCCATATGAGCATTCTTCCTTGCATGCTCTGCCCACCGCTCAAATATGAATTCAGCCCAGTTTCCTTTAATATTGTCGTTCAATGCCATCATCACGGCATATTTCTTAACAAAAAGCTCCGAATAAGAACCAGCATCGCACTGGAGCATCTTTATCACTATCTCTGCAAGCAGTTTGTACTCCTCTGACAATGTGTTGATAGGAGTAGCAACCTTAAACGTACTTGCTTCCTCTTTCTCTCCTGACTTCTTCCAACGTTTCCACCGCCTTTCCATTTCAGCAAAATCATTCACCTTGTATTGAGAAATCTTGGCTCCATAATTTCTAAGTCCAAAAGTTCTGGACAGTAATTCAGCGTTTACTTCTACAATGTTTCCATACACACTTGTTTTAAACAACTTCTGATCCTCACTCATGACAGCTCTAGCATAAAATTCAGAAACCATATGCGGATGAAATTGATCAGGTTCAGCGGAGAGGTATTTTACCAGTAACTCGGAATCAAGAAGATCCAATATCCATTTGGGAAAGTGCTTGATGGCGAGAGGCATGTACAGGATTATGTCCTTCATGATCTGTGTCACTCGTCTCTGCTCTGCCGAGTGCTCGGACAATTTCTTCTGTCTAGCCAGAGTCACTAGTTTACAGTAAGGAATAGACTCATCAATATCTTCCTTCTTCACAATCCCAGTAAAGCCGGGTGCATGTCGCACATGCAGGGGTGAACTCGCAATGGGTGGATAGGAAAATGCGGGTGGTTGAAAATGGAGTGTTTTTGGGTTTTCTGATGGCGATGATTCCGTGTTTAGAGAATGGCTTGACTCTTGATTTTGAGAAGTTGGAGAATTTTGATTCGAAGCCATGACTGGGAATTTTAGTGAGGGTGAAGGGTTTTGAGAGGATTTTGCAAATAAGAGGGATGACAGCTTTTTCGAAAGGTTAGGGATTTGAAATTTTGAGAAGTGCGGGTCAAGATATAAGAGACAAAAAAAGAAAGATCGGATGGATGGGGTTCAATCTTCCTTAAATAAGATCGACGGCCGAATGGAATTTTTGTGTCGTGTGGCAGTCCACACTCTCACTTTTTGGTCGTCAAAATGACGTGTCACGTCCTGATTCGTTGCATCCAACTGAGCACATTAAATGCTCTTCCTTTGTCTCAGGCCTCAATTGTGAATAGGTTAAAATCTCCTCTAGCCCAAATACACATACAATACTTTCTCCGCTGGCCCAAGTATAAATACTTTCTCTGTTGGCCCAAGTATAAACCAAATACTTTCTCTGCTGGCCCAAGTATAACTAAAATTTTGGCGCAGGGCCAAAGTTCTCAGATAATTTTCCATGATATTCCCTTCCTTTGAAAATTGTACGACAACTGATTTGGCTTCTTCTAACTGGATATAACTGTCTGTAACCGTCTTCAAGCATTAAATGTATATACTCCGATTAATACACTTATACTCCCCCCTTCGAATGTGTTGAGACAGATATGTAATTGTCACAACATATTCGAAACACCAAAATAGTATGATCTCCGCAGATCATAAAATCGACTAAAGGTACAGATGATTCCCAATTAAGTGATAATATATGGAAATCGGTGGTAGGTTGTAGCAGATCACTACACCATAGAGAAGTCATTATGACCCTCGAGCCATGCGCTCGATTAGATGGGTAGATGTCACTGCTGAATGGAGTGACCCTTCTGTATCGTCACAACGCCTCTACTGCTGGCGACAATTGGAGTCCCAAGGGTAGTGAATCATCACCCCTTTTTCTCGATGAATCAAATCTTCATCAATGCTCGAGTGATCTCCCGTCTATAAATAGACTCTTCATGATCACATATTTCTACCAAAACCTTCTTCTTCAACATTCAATCTTAAAGAAAAAAATGTCTTCGTCTTCTTCGAGTCCTGCGGCTCATGAACCTCCTTACTCTCCCTACTCCTACCCCTGTGCTCCTTATTCCCCTTCTGGAAGTTTACAC
>JAPKLW010006021.1:0-18716 GCA_026898455.1 Plectranthus barbatus | reverse complement strand
CTCACTAATGCATCGACTGATGAGGAAAGGAGCTACTATAACAAGTGGCTCAAGTCAAACAATATAGTGAAATGCTATATGATGACTACTATGTCCAAGGTACTTGCACAACAGCATCATTCAGATGATAATGCTAGTGACATAATGGAAAGCCTCACAGCGACCTATGGTGAATCAGACCGAGCAGTCAGATTCAATCTCATGAGGGAAATCGTGGGAAAGAAAATGGCAGAAGGTAGCTCGGTCAGAGAGCACGTGGTCGGCATGACTCACCTCATGGATGAGCTCACGCAGCACGGAGGTGGTATCGATGTGGAAGCGCAGGTTGATATCATCCTCAACTCTCTGCCAAAGTCCTATGAGAACTTTAGACTGAATGCTATCATGAACAAGAAAGAGTACACTCTTAACGAGCTACTCAATGACTTTATGGCAGCGGAATCAGTTATGCAGCCAGAAAAAGTTGCTTTGGCTACTTCTAGCAATCGTCCTGTTGCGCTGGTTGGCAAGAGGCGCAAAGGAACGTTTAAGAAGAAAGCCAAAGGTACAACTTCTGGTAGAAAGTCAAAAAGGACACCGGGCGTGCCTGCTAAAAGTGACAAGTGTTTCAGGTGTGGCAAGGCTGGTCACTGGAAGAAAGATTGTCAAGTCAGGAAGACTGGACAAGGTGCGTCATGTGCATTTATAACGGAAACATGTTTAGCATCGGTTTCTACCCATTCTTGGGTAGTGGATACTGGAGCTACTGACCATGTTTGTTATACTTTGCAGGGGTTCAGGCCGACAAGGCAGCTGAAGCATGACGAGATTACCATCTCAATGGGCAACGAAAAGCGTGTCTCAGCAGTAGCCATTGGAGATTTTACTTTATGCTTTGAAAACAATTTGATTTTGAGAGATGTTTTATATGTGCCGTTTTATTGGCGGAACTTAATTTCAGTTTCCAAGTTATTTTGTGATGGATATTCAGTTATTTTTGATAGTGGAGTTTCTATCATAGGTAATAACGGTGTTATCTGTCATGGCAAACTATTTGACTCTCTCTATATCATTGATTGTATGCATAAATCTTCCGTGAATGTTGCAAACTCATCCAATAATAATCGTTTAAAGAGAAAGTTTTCTTTCGATGAGGATCAAACATATCTCTGGCACTTGAGACTAGGTCACATCAATCTAAAGAGGATTAAAAGATTAGCATGCGATGGGCTCTTGGATTTTTTCCAAGTGGTACCGCATCAAATCTGTGAGTCCTGTATAGAAGGAAAGATGACGACCAGGCCTTTTAAGGCAAGTCAGTCTCGAGCAGAGAATTTGTTGGAATTGATCCACTCTGACTTATGTGGACCAATGTCCACGCAAGCTCGTGGAGGTTATGAGTACTTCGCCACATTCATTGACGATTACTCAAGATTTGGATATGTCTATTTGCTTCGCCATAAGTCTGAATGCTTTGAGAAATTCAAAGAGTTTAGGACTGAGGTAGAAAAGAAGCTAGGTAAGACTATCAAGACACTACGATCAGATCGTGGTGGAGAATACCTCAGTAACGAGTTCTTGCAGTACTTGTCAGATAACGGGATTATATCCCAGTGGACTGCACCAGGAACCCCTCAACAAAATGGTGTAGCGGAAAGAAGAAATAGAGCTCTCTTGGAAATGGTCAGGTCGATGATGAGTTATGCAAGCTTGCCGATTTCGTTTTGGGGATATGCCTTGGAGACAGCGGCCTATTTGCTTAACCTGGTACCTTCTAAATCAGTTCCTAAAACACCTCTGGAACTCTGGTATGGGCGAAAGCCAAGTTTGAACAGAGTGAGGGTTTGGGGTTGTCCAGCATATGTGCTGACAAAGGAACCTGATAAGTTAGAAACTAGGTGTAAGCTGATGTTGTTTGTAGAATATCCCAGGCAAACGAAAGGTGGTTACTTCTATTGTCCTGAGAATCAGAAAGTCGTTGTCAGTACCAACGCGAGATTCTTGGAGGACGAATATGTAAGAAACCACATATCCAAGAGTGAAATTGTCCTCCACAAGCTTGAGGACAAAGAAGCAATTCCATCAGGAAAGCCCAGTGTAATGGTAAATCCACCTACAACAGGTGAGGCTATACCAACACTGCCACTAATGCAAGGTATGGGACCAACGCGTACTGTGCCATCTACTGACACGGTTCAGATGCCTCGTTGCAGTGGGAGGGTTATGTTGGGATTGTATACTGAAAGCATATATGATTAAGTGTTATGTACACTGGTCTTCATATATGTGTTGCCACAACAATGCTCGTTGTCTGATAAAACAAACATACAACGAACCATAATATCCTATTATCTCACCTATAGGGATGACCATATGGTGTGTAGGAGATCACAGAAGATCATATGAATCGTTTGACCTAGCGAGATATAAACAGTATCACAGCTGAGATGGTCCCTGGATAGGCTGTCGGTCTAAGCTGCGGCACATCGGTTCATAAGTGGGCTTATCCTAGCTACTTGATGTGTCGGTACATGGTTATGTATTGATGGGATCAATAGTGGGATGTGCCATTCACATTGACATACGAATGAGCCAGATCCCTAACATACTTCCTATGATCTTAAACCTAACTGAAGGATAAGGGGCACACACAGATTGACCACACTTTGATTTACTATAGTGGCGAGTCTTACATGTACTCTAATACTTGTATTTTGGGTGTTGGCAATTAGTGTGTGGCCTGCTTAGTCTGGACGTTTAGGTAAGCATATCCGTTCCAGGATGGTGACATTCCCTGAAGAGCTCACAAGGTTCATTATGCTAAACCCTGCAGGTTGAATTATTTAATTCAGGCATAAGTGAAAAGGAGTGAGTGGTATTACTCAGGAAATAAGAGATTAATTAATTGTGGCTGATTGTCATAAGCCAAATTATTTAATTAATGTCATAAACCTTAAATATGTGGATCATTTTAGTTTGGTGCAACCCGTTCCTAATAACGTGGTAATAAAGGGGAGAGTCAGCATTGTTACCGTGGTGAAGGTTAAAACAATGTTTTATTAATTAATTATGTTCTGGGTTGAACAAGGAATGATTAATTAATATAGAGGGCCCACTTTATTATTTGCATCTGGTCCCTGGTCTGGCCCATGAACTGCTCACAGCCCATTAGGGTTAGGGTTTCTCAAAACCCTAACACTATATAAAGGCCTTCTCTTCATCAGATCAAGTTAGGGTTTTCAGTATATTGAAAATTGAGAGAGAGTGGCGGCGGCGATCCAGAGGGAGAAACTTGATCGATTTCTCCAGATCTTGGATTCAACTTGGTAGATAATCCTCACCAGATTTCCAAGGAGCAAGGGAACAGATCAGAAGATCAGATCTGTAGGAACAACTATCCATCACCGGCGTTCTATCTCAGATCTAAGCTTATTTCATCGTTATTGGCTCTGATCTAGATCTGTAGATCAAACGGTGAAATCAGGTATACCCTAAATCCATCCTTTACAATTAATATTGTAGGAGCATGCATAGGATCGCATGGTTTATTTAATCAAAATTTGTTCCTGGTATCCTAAGAACGATCCTTGGCAAGAAATTCATTAATGGCAACTCGTGTTGTCCATCGTAGACTCAAACCCTACAATTGGTATCAGAGCCAGGTTCATGTTCTTAGGCTCTATCTTGGATGAATTGAAATTAAATGAATATGCATGTTCATGGATGGATTTAAATTGTCGTGGATGTTTTGTTCTCGTGGCCTTCTCATTTTTGGATCTATTTTTCACCACGAGAAAATTCGTGGTTAGATTTGATAGGAAATCATGTAATAGATCTAGATCTATTTTTTGCATTTTCATTATTATTCAAATCTATAAAATCTGAGATCCGGAAGAATGAAGACACGAAGAACACAGTCAAGAACTCAAAACAGTTTCAGCATCTGTCCAGATTCAGCCCTAGCCATGGCAGGACTCGCCGGCAGCGGCGCTGCAGGCAGCAGCGGCCGTGGGTGGCGGCGGCGCGGTAGAACTTGGTTCTGCAGTGTGGCTGGGCCGCGCCCAGTTTACTCCTGCTGCTGCTCACGTTTCCGGCGAGCATGGTGGTCCTGAGCCGACGAACTCCCAGAACCAGCCAGGGCGACGCGCAAGCGGCGGTCGTCGTGCGCGGGGCAAGGCAGGCCGCGCGCCTTCTTCATGCGCCACAGGCGGGTGGCGGCGGCAGGGAGTCTTCCCTGCGGCTGGGCCGCGCTCGTCCCTCTCTCTCCCCGTCGCATTTTGACGCAGGACCAACAATGGTCGGGGGTGAGACAGACGACGATGGTGGTGGTTGTGCGCAGAGGCAAGGGTCGTTGGTTCGTGTAGCCGGCGATGGTGTGCCGGGCAGGCCGCGCAACCCCTGCGCGCGGCGGCTCCCTCTCGCGCAATTGTTGCTGCTTTGCGTCCCCTGCGATTCGCAGGCGACGTAGGCTGCTGGGGACAACGACCGGGATGCGGCTGGGCTGCGGGCAAAGGCTGGCGGCGTGCTCCGACGCGGGCGGCGATGGAAAGGCGGCTGGGGGCTGAGGGTTGTGTAGGTGGCGGCTAGGGTTTACTGAAACCCTAAGGTTTGGCAGCCCAGGCTGTAGCTCGGGCCCATCAGCCCGGAGGCGGCCCGCAGTCCTGAAAAATTAGGGTTTTGCTGTTGCTGGGCCAGAAACCCTAATTTGCAGCCCAACTGCTGTTTTTTCAGCCCGATTTAGATTTCAAGTCCAACGGAGGCCCAGTTTGAAGATCTGTATTGGAATTAAATCTTGTAATAGATTAGATTTAATTATTTTTCAGTTGTAATCGCATCTGAGGGGCCACGAGAAATTTTATTTGTTTATTTAATTATTTCTCGTTCTGATGTGATTTATTATGTGCGCACTAGTAAATAATAGGAAAGCATGCCTATTTGCTTTAACTATTTACTTTTATAAGCATGTTGCAATTTAATTTTTTGAGCATGCTTTATATGTTTTATTTTAAGTTTTAAATTATGTCTATAAATTCCGGAATCATATTAATTTATGATGGAATTTTGGGTGTGACATAATTTATGGGAACATAAAATAATGTGTGCGAATGAAACCTTTAGAATTAAAAATACTAAGCTGGATTTTGGTTCTTTTCTAACCAAGATCATTAGACCTCCACAAATACGGCCTCTCATTAGAAGTAATGCATTTCGAAGCGTAAACGTCTACTTCAGTAGCTTGCGTTAGAAATAATTTAATAGTTCTAATGCGATGAGGTTTCTAAATAAAACATTTAGTTTAATATGAGAAGTGGGAGCCTCTGAGCAAACGTCTACTTCAGTAGCTTGCATTGAGACAACTTTCACTGGTCTCTAAGATTAATCTAAATGGGATAACAAAGGATGTTAAGGGCAGGACGCATGGGTCTAGTACGTATGTCGAATCGCCTTTTAATGTCCGGAGTTAGGCTTGTGGTTACTTTAGCTTAGATGTTGCCTGAGCACAACTCATGCATGAGATCCCTGCTCAAGATAGGTGAACATGGTCTAAAGATCTCCAATATTAATTTCTTTTGCCAGCGGATACCTGGCATGGAGAGAAATTAAAGGACCTATTTTGGTCTGGTCGAGCTTTTGTCGTAAGCGTCTACTTCAGTAGCTTGCGGTGAATTAGCTTGGGCAATTGGAGGGAACAAATTGCATTGTTTTATCTAAAGGTTCTATGCATATTTGTTTCAATTGTTCGTAGTATGTGCTTACTTTAATTCGCTTATTTGTTTTCAGATATGTCTATGAATAATGTCATGAATATCCTCGCTCAAAATCCTCTCAATGGTCCGAATTTCCTGGAATGGAAACGTAATTTGGATTATATCCTTGTTGCGGAAGAACACAAGTTTGTCCTTACTGATCCTTGTCCGCCAGTCCCAGCTGCTGATGCTACTGCCGAGCGGCAGAAGTCTTACAATAAGTGGATCAAGTCTAATAATGTAGTGAAATGCTACATGATGACCACTATGAGTAAGGTACTGCAGCTGCAACATCAGCATTATGATAAGGCCTGTGAGATTATGGATAATCTAACAGCGACTTATGGGGAGAAGGACAGAACTGTCAAATTCAATCTCATGAAGGAGATTGTGAGTAAGAAAATGTCTGAAGGCAGTTCAGTGAGAGAGCACGTGGTTGCAATGACACACCTCATGGATGAACTAACGTTGCATGGTGGTGGTATTGACGCGGAAGCCCAAGTCGATATCATACTAAACTCTCTTACCAAGTCCTTTGAAAACTTCAGGTTGAATGCTGTGATGAACAAGAAGGAGTATACTCTTAATGAGTTACTCAGTGACTTGATGGCAGCACAATCCCTGATGGAACCCGAGAAAGCAGTTTTGGTTTCTTCCGGTAGCCAGTCTGCTGCTCCTAAACGAGCAAAAACTAAAAGAACGGCTAGGAATAAGAACAAGAAAACTGCTAGTGGGAACAATGGAGTTTATGCTCCAAAGAAAAAGGTTGGGAAAGTTAAAGGAAAGGGCAAGTGTTACCGCTGTGGCAAGATAGGACACTGGAAAGCAAATTGTCCAGGTGTTAACACCAATGGACAAGGTACGTCATCATTTACATGCTTAGTATCAGTTTTCTACTCCTTGTGAGTAGTGGTTACTATGAATACTAATCATGTTTTTTGCTGCGCTATGCAGAAAATCAAGCTGATGATAATGTTTGAGGATGACGGGACTACCAACTCCAAGGAAGATGCTAGAGATCGTTCTCAAGCTGTTGGAGTTATTTGCTTTAAGTTTATGATAAAACTCTGTTTTAATTCAAGATCTTTTGAAGAGATATTGGCTTTGTTTTGATAAACAATTTTCATCTATGGATTATCAGTATTCAGATAGAGTTTTTCTATCATGATGAATAACAGTGTTTTCTATTATGGATGGTTGTCTCTTCATTACTTGATTACATAAACTATCAGTGTTCTAAGGTATAATTTAAAGGAATCTCTATAGAGATAGGTTACATCAGTCTAAGTAGTTTTAAGTAATTCATGGAATTATGGATTCAATCCAGGTATTCCTAAGAATGGTACTTATGACAACTACTTAGAGGTATAAGATGGTAACCAGGCCTTTTAATAGGCGATTGTATCTCTATAGGTTATTTCGTGTTTGCTCTGGTTTGCTGGTTTGAGTCTACTTCCGCAGTTGCCTTAACAGGCATTGATACTGTAATCATTTAAGATTTGGATATGTTTATCTAGTTCACTACAAGTCTTAGTCTCTTGCTTTAATCAAGAGCGTTCAAGACTAAGGTAGAGAATAAGTTAAACAAGACCGTAAAAAACATTATGGTTCATTCATAATGGTGTATCTTAAGTGATGGGTTTTACAGTATCTATCAGAGCAAAGGGATTGCATCCCAGTTAACTACACCTATTATTCCTCGATTGGGATAGTGTAGGTAAAGCGAAATAAGATTCTTTAAAAGTTTATAAGTTATGCCAGCTTTGCCAAATTTTTGTTTTTGGGAAGAGCGCCAAAAGCAGTTGTATGTTTGCTTAATCTAATGTCTTCTAAATCATTTCCAATTACCTTAGCAGACCTTGACTCTGTCAAAAGGGCAATGATGGGTAATTTGGCTGTTAAGCTGTATAGGAAATTGATTGGTTGGAAGAAAGGTTTAAGCTAGTACTGCTTTGTGGGCTATTCCAGGTAAACGAAAAAGATGGTTGCTTTGTGTATCCTAGATACAAGCAAGTTATATAGGATGAAATCATGAATCTAAATGTGAGATTGTTCTCTAACGTTTTAGAGAAGACAATTCAAATCCATCAGGGAATACCCCGTGGCATATTGAGCATACATTGGAAGGTATGGTACCAATTGCACGGTCTCTTGTGTAAGGTGGTAAACCACAAATTAATGCACCATTAACTGACAACATAAAAGGAGCATCATTGCAGTGGGAGGTTGCCTTAACAGGCTTAATGGTACTGGTTCGTGGAAATAGTCTCTGGACTTGTTCCCAGCTTAACGAACAACATCGTACTTATCCCTTAAAGCGCAACGAAGCTGTTAAGACAAACGATGAAGTTTAATGACGTCAAGTCATGAATTCAGAAATGAATCAGTAAAGGTTATGGTTGTATATTAAGATCAGTGATTGCCAAATAGCTTTCTAGCTATAGGCAACTAATTGATATACAAGGAAAGAAATGCTCGAATGGTAACCTAGTACGTTTCGAAAGCCTAGGTTAGTGAGCAAGGTATGTTTCATAACAAGACCTTCTCACTGGTCTCCCTGGTCTGGCCCATGAACTGCTCACAGCCCATTAGGGTTAGGGTTTCTCAAAACCCTAACACTATATAAAGGCCTTCTCTCCATCAGATCAAGTTAGGGTTTTCAGTATATTGAAAATTGAGAGAGAGTGGCAGCGGCGATCTAGAGGGAGAAACTTGATCGATTTCTCCAGATCTCGGATTCAACTTGGTAGATAATCCTCACCAGATTTCCAAGGAGCAAGGGAACAGATCAGAAGATCAGATCTGTAGGAACAACTATCCATCACCGGCGTTCTATCTCAGATCTAAGATTATTTCATCGTTATTGGCTCTGATCTAGATCTGTAGATCAAACGGTGAAATCAGGTATACCCTAAATCCATCCTTTGCAATTAATATTGTAGGAGCATGCATAGGATCGCATGGTTTATTTAATCGAAATTTGTTCCTGGTATCCTAAGAACGATCCTTGGCAAGAAATTCATTAATGGCAACTCGTGTTGTCCATCGTAGACTAGAAAACTGATTTGCCAGATGGCTATCGAGCCATAGGGTGCAAATGGGTATACAAAAGAAAGAAAGGAGCGAATGGTGAAATTACAGCTTTCAAAGCAAGGCTAGTGGCGAAGGGTTATAGTCAGGAAGAAGGTGTAGACTATGACGAGACCTTCTCACCGGTAGCCATGCTTAAGTCCATTCGTATACTCCTAGCCATAGCATCACATAAGGACCTAGAAATCTGGCAGATGGATGTCAAAACCCCGTTTCTAAATGGGTACCTTGAAAAAGGTAGGGACATCTATATGCAACAGCCATAAGGTTATGTGCAGAAGGGCGAAGAACATTTGGTCTGGAAGCTAAGGAAGTCGTTGTATGGACTTAAACAAGCTTCACGGTCATGGAGTCTGCGTTTTGATGAAGTGATTAAATCCTATGGATTTTCACAATGCTCAAACGAGAGTTGCGTGTACCGTCTATGTGTCAGCGGAAGCGTGGTGTTCCTTGCACTTTATGTAGATGATATTCTCCTATTTGGCGACAATGTGGAAGTATTGTCGGGCATAAAGGGTTGGTTATCCGAGCAGTTTCATATGAAGGACCTTGAGGAGGCAGGATACATCCTAGGGGTAAAAGTATTGCGGGAGCGCAATAAGAGGATGCTGACCTTGTCTCAAGGATCATATGTGGATACTGTGATTGCCCGTTTCTGCATGCAAACTGCCAAGAAAGGTCTGTAGCCCTTCAGACATGGCATATATCTTTCCAAGGATCAGTGTCCGGTGACACAAAGGGAGAAAGATGAAATGAGGAACGTGCCGTATGCATCGGCCGTGGGGAGCCTCATGTATGCAATGCTATGTACGAGGCCAGATATCTGCTTTGCTGTAGGCATGGTAGCTAGATACCAGTCTAACCCTGGACAGGCGCATTGGATCGCGGTAAAGCACATACTCAAATACTTGAAAAGGACTAGAGACTATTGTCTCGTCTATCAGTGTGAGGAGTTGTGCCTTGTGGGTTATACTGATTCAGATTTCCAGGCAGAACGAGACGAAAAGAAGTCCACCTCTGGCTATGTGTTTAAATTGGGAGGTGGGGCCATATCATGGAGGAGTGCAAAGTAGAAGTGCATTGCGGACTCCACCATGGAAGCAGAATATGTGGCAGCTTCTGAAGTTTTGAAAGAAGCGGTATGGTTTTGAAACTTCCTTCTGGAGTTGGACGTGATTCCTAAGCTGCCCAAGACAATCACGATATACTGTGATAATTCGGGAGCTGTGGCTAATTCAAAGGAACCAAGAACACACAGAGCAACAAAACACATTGAAAGGAAGTACCATATTATACGAGAAATCGTAGCAAGGGGTGATGTGCTAGTAGAGAAGATTGATACAAGAAATAATCTAGCGGATCCATTCACAAAGGCTCTGCCTCAGAAGGTCTACGAGATGCATGTACGTAACCTTGGGCTGAGGGCAAAGCTATCCACGTAGAATGTTTGATGTAATAGCTAGATTAGTTTAGACGTGTTATACTCTGGAAAGCACCTGTATAATGCTTTGAGTATAAGTGGGAGATTGATGGATTTATATACTGAAAGCATTATGATTGGTATATTATGTACAAGGTCGATTGGTTAATATACTGGGAATCATAAATGTTGTATGTTCATCTCCTGTCTGAAAAACAAACATGTGTCGCAAACGCAATTATCCTCTTATCTCGTCAATAGGGAGATCATACGGTGTGTAGAATATCACGGAAGATCGTATAGATCGTTTGACCTAGCAAGATATAAATAGTTATCACAGCTGAGACAGTTCCAGGATAAACTGTCGGTGTAGGCTGCAGCATACGCAGTAATAAGCATCTTATCTTGGATGGCTTGGTATGCTGGTGTGGGGCACACATTGATAAGGACCTAAGTCGAGACCTATTCTTTTATCTGACATTAAAAGAATCTAGATCTCTATGGCTTGACGAGATCCTAAGCCTAAATGAAGGTACAGGAGTATATGCAGATTGTGTATTACTTTGAGTTGCAGTGAAAGGCTCTAGTTGAGCTTGTATATCTGTATCTTGGGTAATAGCAGTTTGTGTATGATTGTCTGGTACTGGAACTAGGTAACCACATCCAGTATTGGATGGTGATATTCCCTCAATAGCTCAAAAGGTTCGTTATGCTAAGTCCTGCAGGCTGATTAAGTTCAAGCATAAGTGAAAAGGTTTGAGTGGATTGATTCAGGAATATAAGATGTTAATTAATTAAATAGCTTGTCAGAGCTTAAATTAATTAACGAATGTTTGTAACCTTAAATGTGGGGATATACCGAGCCCATGCAACCCATACCTTAAAACGTGGTAGCAAATAGGTAGGACAATATTGATTCTCTGGTGGAATGAATCAATATTAATTAATTAATTATATTCTGGGTTGAATATGGGAATTAATTAATTGATAGGCCTTATTTGCTATTTGCATTTTGGTCCCTGGTTTGGCCCATGAAACTCAAGCCCAATAGGAGTCCAGTATTTTCCTATAAATAGGCCTCAGTTCCTCAGATCTAAACACACCACAAGATCATAAGTTGCACACAGCAAACCGGTTTTGGGAGCTGTGGTGATCGACTAAGATCTGAGAACGAGGAGGAAATTCTGCTTCTCAACCGGGCAAGGGATCTGATAGAGAATATTCACCAGGTTTTCAGATCGAGTTGGGATACAGATCAGAAGATCAGATCAGGAGGATTTTTCTTCTTTTCTCTCTCCTTGTTTTTCGAAAATATTATTATTATTTTCATAATTTATTTCCTCAATCTATTAGCAATTAAATCTTTGTGCGTGGGAAAGATCAAAGGGAATCTTCGCGCACGCGTTCTTCAAGTTTCATCAATCCAGGTATTTCGCATAAACCTTCTTATGCATAATAATATAGGAGCATGCTAGGATTGTTCATAGGCATATAAATTTATTTTTGATATTCCAATTAACTACCCTTGGCAAACGGACTTCGTGATTCAGTTCACGAATCCCTTCAACATCTAAGCATTTGACCACAATTCTAACTCCGGAAGTTAAAAGGACGATTTGTCATACGTACTAGACCCATGACACATGCCTCTTACAACCTTTGTTATCTCATTTAAAACAATCCTAGAGAACTTATGAACAAATAAAGTAAGCAGACTACGGTCGTGTAGACGTCTACTCACTTCACTGTCCACTTCTCACATGTTTAAATGTTTTATTTAGAAATCTCATCTATTAGAACTTATGAACAAATAAAGCAAGCAGGCTACGGTCGTGTAGACATCTACTCACTTCACTGCTCACTTCTAATAAGAGACCGCATTGTGGAGGTCTTGTTGATTTTAATTAAAAAATCTTGCTTAGTCTTTTTCTTTCAAAAGGTTCTTATGTGCACATATTATTTTATGATCCATAAATTATTTCACATCTAAAATTCCATCATATTTCCCAACATGATTCCGAAATTTATAGACATAATTTAATACATAAAATAAATCACATAAAGCATGCTTTGAATAGTAAATAATAAAGCAGTAACATGCTTCCCTATTATCTACAACATGCATTAAAAATAAATAATAATAGCAGTAGCATGCTTTCCTATTATTTACTAGTGCGCACATAATAAATCACATCATTCGAGAAAATAATTAAATAAACAAATAAAATTTCTCGTGGCCCCTTGATGCAATTACATGGGAAATAAAAATTAAACCTATCTATTACAATGCTTTAATTAAATACAGATCTTCAAACTGGGCTCCCACTCTTTAATTTGAAATCTGCAACTTTGGGCAGGAAAAAATAGTGGGTTATTGGGCTGGGAACTAGGGTTTCAGGCCCATAGGATTGTGAAAACCCTAATTTCCAGCAGCTCGGGCCGCCTCCGGGCTGCCAGGCCTGTGCCCGGATCTGAAACCCTAATAGAAAAACCCTAGCAAAAACTAGGTTCCACCTGCCACCCCCTCCAACACAAACCCTAGCCGCCGCTTGCTGCTACAATCGCCGCTGCCACCTGCTACAGCCCCCGCCGTCGGTCGCCATTGCCACAGCTACCATCGCAGGACCTTACAGATCAGACGCTCGATGGTTACAAATGTCGTGGACTCGTGCAAGAACAGGCAACAGTCGCAGCAGGAGCTGCGATGCCCTCCACCGCCGCGAGCAGAGCTCGCACGGCCTTTTCTTCTTGCCTCCACAAACCACAGCCACCACGTCACCTTCCACCACCGTGCGTGCCTGCACACGGCCCCTGCCCGTCCATAGAGACCCGCGCCGGCCAGAGTCGGCGCCACTGCACACACAAGGAGGAGGAAGAGATGTTGTGAACTGCTGCTGCTTGGTGACCATGGCGGCGCGCCTCCTGCACGAGATTCCTACTCGCAGAGACCCGCCGCGCGCCTCCTGCGCGCGGCTAATGCTTCGCCTGCCGGCAACCGCCGCCACCGCGCGCCGCCTGCTGCCAGATTCCAGCTCACCGGAACCACCAGAAACCACCATCTATGTCGCTGTTCTTGTTCTCTTTGTTCTTTGGTCTTGTTTCTCAATTTTTACAGATTGAATAAAAATAATACAATAGATCTAGTCTATTACATAATTTTTCTATCAATCTAATCGCGAATTTTCTCTAAATTTAAAAACAAAACCAGAGAGGGGCCACGAGAACAAAAACATCCACGACAAAAATAAATCCATCCATAAACATACATATTTATTTAATCACAATTTATTCAGGATAGAGCCTAAGAACTAGAACCTGGCTCTGATACCAATTGTAGGATTCGAGTCTACAATAGACAACGCGAATTTCCACTTTAATTAACTTGCCAAGAATCGTTCTTATGGTATCAAAAATAAATATAATTAAATAAATCAGGCGAACCTAGGCATGCTCCTACAAACTTAATTGCAATAGATGGATTTCGGAATACCTCAACTCCTGCGGATTGAATACGGCGGTAGATCGTTGATGGTGTTCCTACAGATCTGATCTTCTGATCTGTTCCCTTTGTTCGATCCAAAAATCTGGTAAGGATACGCTACTGGATCTACCGTTGCCCACTCTCTCTCTAAATTTCTCTAGGGTTTCTGATTTCAAAACAACAACCTTATGTGGGAAGAGAGATTTGATCTATTTATATAGATCTGGAGAATGGGCTATTAGGGTTTAATAAACTCTAATGGGCTCTGAGCACTGTTGGGCCAAACTAAGGATCAAATGCAAATAATAAAGTGGGCCTCCTATTAATTAATTTCATGTTCAACCTAGAACATAATTAATTAATAAACAATAATTCATGTCACCAGAGAATTAATGCTGACCTACCCCTTTATTACCACGTTATTAGGAACGGGTTGCATTGATTTGGTTAATCCCCATATTTAAGGTTTCAGACATTCATTAATTAATTCAGCGTATGACAATTGGCTATAATTAATTAATCTCTTGTTATTCCTGAGTAGTACCACTCAACCCCTATCGCTTATGCTTGAATCAATGATATAGCTTGCAGGACTTAGCATAACGAACCTCGTGAGCTTCCCAGGGAATGTCACCATCCTGAAACGGATATGGTTATCTAAATCCAGCCTGAGGAAACCCCACACAAACTGCCATCACCCAAGATGCAGATATATGAGTACATGTAAGACTCTCCACCATAACAAGTCAAAGTAACAGTCAACCCATGTGTGCCCCTCAGCTTTCAATAGACTTTAGATCCGACCAAGTTACCGAGATATTTACTCATTCATATGTCAAATAGAATTCTTCATCTCATTGTTAATCCTATCAATACATTGAGAGGTACCGGTCACACAAAGCAGTCAAGATAAACCACTTATGGACTTGTGTGCCGCAGCCTAAACCGACAGTCAAACCAGAAACTGTCTCAGCTGTGATAACTATTTATATCTCGCTAGGTTGAACGATCTATACGATCTTCTGTGATCTCTTACACACCATATGATCTCTCTATCGACGAGATAACTGGATGTGTTTGTTCGCATCGTATGATTGTTAATTCAGACAGGAGTTGTTTATTGCAAGTCATTAATGATTACCAGTATATCAAACATAATGTTTCCCAGTATACCAATCATAATGCTTTTATGTATACAATTCTAATTCTTCGATGTCAACCTTTGTGTTGATAGATGCACCCTGCATCAGAAGAAAATGGAGGGGTCTATTCTCAGGCAATTTCTTAATTCTTGGCTCTATTTGGCTTTTCGTGCTCATAATTTCTAGTGTTTCCTACTTATTATTAAGTCGTGTAATGAGCTTTGGCAAATTTTAGGCCATGATAAACATAACATTTAGCACCATAAGGTCTAAATCAAAGATTTACATATTTTTTCTCAACTTAGGGAAATTTCACCATTTCTAGGTTTCAAAAAGTTGAATCCTTGTTCTTCCTCTTCTTATTCTAAATCACATGTTGAGGTTTATTTCTCATCTAGGTCAAGATTCATCATACATTTTCTTAGATTTGCTAAGCATGCTAAGAAATCATAATACTACATGTATTCTCATTTTTCTTTGTACTTAGACATGCTTTCATGTTTCTCATCACAACCATTGTTCAACTTAGGCATATTCTTCATGCTGATCTCATAATTCGAACTTCACATGCTTCTCTGAAGTCCAATCGTGCTTATAACCATTCTACGGTATAAAAAAATGGCTAGATTACGTGTAAAGAGTTCTTACCCTTGTAGATTCTCTCTTCCTTCTTTTGGTGTTCAACCTTCAAAACCTTTGGTATTCCTTGCTTTGTCTTGCAATGGAGGTATGAAAGGGAGTGTTAGTGTGGTTCTAATCACAAAACTTAAGAAAATAACTAGGTTTGAGACATGATGACCTTCTCTAGCTCTTCTTCTGCTCGAAGAAATGGAAGAACTTTCCTCTCTCTTCTCTAAATTTTTGAAAAGGGGGTGGAAGGGATTGGGTTGGGTGTTGTCTTATAATCCAAGACAATTTCTATTCTAAGCTAGGTCAAAATTTACCTTTGTTTGTAAAAATTGATCTATGATGAATATGGAAATGTTGCTTTTTCTCCAACCAATGAAAATAACTTCTCTTGATTAACCATAAGGGGTTAAATCCAAAAAGGTGATGATAAAGCTTCCAATTGCCTTATTATTACTTTGGTGTAAGAAATATATTTTCTTGTTTGAAATTTCTAGAGTTTATAAAATTTGGATTTAATTCTGAGTCATATGATATTATGTCACACATTTAATCAGAATAAGGTTTCTGATTTCTCTACAATCAAGACACGGAATATATTGATCATCAATTGTGGATAAATCCAAAACTTATATAAAGATTCCAACGCACTTTCTTTCCATTTTGGTGTAATTCTATGCATGCATCGTGATTGGTCAACCTTAATCATATACTATAATTTCATGTGTCACATGAGATCTTATAATATGAAAATCTTTATTTCTGGCAATTGGGACCATTGTTTCATAAATTAAGAACTTTGGGTTGTTCCCAACTTAGGAAATTCCTACATGTCTTGTTTGTATATCATAGGTCATAAGATCATTATTAAATTCTAATCTCTAATAATTCATGGAGTTCTAATTTCGAATTAAATTCTAAGTCTCTTATGTATTTCTACGCAATAAATATTCACAATAATTATCGTCTTGGCTTGTCGGAAACTGCTCGGTTCTCCTTGCTTGTGTGTTGGCCGAAGATTGATGGATTTGTATACCGAAAGCATTAGGATTGGTATACAGGAAACGGTTCTGTTTAATATATTGTTAATCATTATTATTGTCTTAAAATATTATCTCATGTTTGAGTTAACAAACATATATCACTAACAACTTTATCCTCTTATCTCGTCGATAGAGAGATCCTACGGTGTGTTGTAGATCACGAAAGATCACATGGATCGCTTAACCTAGCGAGATATAAACAATAATCACAGTTGAGACAGTCTCATGATAGACTGTTGGTTTAGGCTGCAACACATTCAGTATTTAGTAGCTTGTCTTGGCTACAAGATGTGTTGGTACATATTGATAGGACCTCACTAAGATTGATTCTTTTATCTGACATTAAAATAATCTTGATCTTGATGGTTTGATGGTATCTAAGGCCTGATGAAAGATCCAGAAGTATACACAAGTTTGTGTATCACTTTTAAATGCTATGATGGAGAGTCTTACATGTAATTGTATAGCAACTTGTGTATGATTTCTAGAACTGTAAGGGAAAATAGGGAAATATATCCCACTCTTTTACATATTAGGGAATTTTATCCCACTCTTTTGCTGTTGGGGATTATATCCCACACTTTCATTCTGTTAGGGAATTTTGTCTCATGTCGCTGACTAAGCCGTTAAGTGCCACGTGGCATTGATCTGGCGCTGACTCACTGCCACATATTTGCCACGTGGCATTTTTAATTATTTTTTTAATATTAATTTAAATTTTTTTTAATTTTTTATTTCACAATTAATATATTTTTTTTATATATTTCATTTTTATAATATTTCAATAATAATAATAATACAAAAATATTATTTTTATTAATTATTTATTATAAAAATAATAATATTTTAAATAAATATAAAAATATTATTGAAAAAATTATTTCGTTTTTCATATTAATCTATAAAATAAAAAACGAAAATATTAATAAATATTTTTTAAAATTTTCGTTTTTCATAATTAATCTATAATATTTTTATAAAAAAATAAGCATTAATTATTTAATTATAATATTTTATAAAAAATGAAATATATAAAAATATTGTATTAATTATTTAATATAAAAATAATAAGCATTAATTATTTAATTATAATATATTAAAAAACCTAATTCTCATTAAAATAGAAAATTAATACTAAATGAAAGTATTTATAAAACTAATAAATATTTTTGAGCAAGTGTTAGCTGTAGAAAAAATTATTGATGATAAAACTAAACAAAATTAGTTCTAGGCATTGAATGACTATTTACTTTATTTTTTAATATATTATAATGTAATATTAAATATATTTTCATTTTCATTTGTTTGTTTTTCAATAATATTTTAATTTTTAAGAAAAATAGTTATGTTTACATACGCTATATATATATATATTAAAATATAATTAAAAAACATCAGCTAAAAACTATTAAAAAATAAAATATATAAATAAAAAATACGTTAATTATAAAATAAAAATATAAAAAATATAAAAATATTATTTAAAAATTGGCATTTTTTAATTTTTAAATAATATTTTTATTTTTTTATAATTTTATATTATAATTAACGTATTTTTTATTTATATATTTTATTTTTTAATAACTGTTAGCTGATGTTTTTAATAAGATTTTAATATATTATAATTAAATAATTAATACTTATTTTTTCAATAATATTTTTATATTTATTCAAAGTATTATTTTTTTATTAAAATATTATAAAAAACGAAATTTAAAAAAAATATATTAATTATGAAATAAAAATTTTAAAAAAAATTAATATTAAAAAAATAATTAAAAATGCCACATGAAAAATATGTGGCAGTGAGTCAGCGCCACATCAATGCCACGTGGCACTTAACGGCTTAGTCAGCGACTTGGGACAAAATTCCCTAACAGAATGAAAGTGTGGAATATAATTCCCTAACAGCAAAAAAAGTGGGATAAAATCCCCTAATATGTAAAAGAGTGGGATATATTTCCCTATTTTCCCTTAGGAATTTTATGCCAACTAATTTCTGCGAGGCTGTTTTATCCTACTTTTTCATTCTCATTCTGTTAAGGAATTTTATTTCAAATACTGACCGGAGTTAATTTTAACTGTTGAGTCACAAATTTTTATTCATGTGTTCGCTGACACGTCACTCACGTGGAATTATTATTTTTTAATAAAATTTAAAAAGTGAAATTAGTTTCATTTTAATCA
>JAPKLW010006020.1:0-18720 GCA_026898455.1 Plectranthus barbatus | reverse complement strand
CAAAGTCAAGGAATCTCTTCTTGAATACAGTGTCAGATATTCAATGTCTTCAGAACCAGCGGATCAGAGTTAGATTGCAGCTTTCCCCGATTTGCATTAGCTGCCATGGGTGAAACTGCCGCAATCCCTTTTCTACGTCGCGCTGCTTCAGCCAATGAATGCTCCGAATCTGTTTTCCTTTGTGCGTCAATCAATGTGACAGTAGCGTCGATCGACGAGGATCCAACGGCTGCATCGATCGACGAGGCTCCTTCGTCGATCGACGTGGGTGCTTTTTCATGTTTTCTTTTCTTTTTCTGGCTGCATCGGCTTGGTAACCGCTTCTGTTTGTTCTCTTTCTCCTGAGTTAATCCCTCGGGTACATCCAGCTTCATCACCCGATCCACGAGCTCATCGTCCATTTTATCCAAATCTGAAGACAAAAGCAAAGAGTGCAGTAAGCAGTTCTCCGTAAAATTTGAATCAGTTGCAATAGAAGAAAAAGGAGAGGAAATCACAAGATTTAATCGATTGATCATGTGGCATTCTTCCTGGTAGCTCCCTTTATTGCACTTCTGCACTTCTTTGTAGATGGGGAAAGTGACCGACTCATCATTAACTCCGAATGTCAGTTTTCCATCTCGAATGTCGATCAATGTCCCTCCGGTCTTTAGGAACGGTCTTCCAAGGATCAGAGGAATGTTTCGATCCTCCTCCATATCAAGCACCACGAAGTCGGCTGGAATGATAAAGTCTTTCACCTTCACAAGTACGTCTTCCACGATGCCTTTCGGGTAAGTGATTGTTCTGTCAGCCATCTGCGATGATATGGTAGTGGGCTTGATGCTTCCGATCTTCAACCGCTTGAAGATGGACAACGGCATTAAGTTGATGGATGCGCCGGAATCGCAAAGGACCTTCCCAAAGGTCTCTCCTCCAATGATACAGGGGATCGTGAAGGATCCCGGGTCTTCTCTCTTCAGCAGCATCTTCTTCTGAATAATCGCGCTGCATTCCTCAAACAAGTTGAACCTCTCGTGCTCCACGAAGGATCTTTTCTGTGAGACCATGTCCTTCAAAAATTTCAAATACCCCGGTATCTCTCATAGTGCCTCAATCAGCGGAATGTTAATGTTTACTTTCTTCATGTTCTCAAGAAAGCGTGCATACTTCTCTTTCATCTTCGCTTTGGCAAACTGCTGCGGATACGGCAGGGGAGGCTTATACATTGGTGGAGCAGGAGCAGCCGTCGATCGACTCTGATCAGGCTCGATCAATGCCTCTTTTGAGGCTCCGTTGATCAACGAGGATGCCCCGTCGGTCGACGGAGCTTCGTCTGTGGCGGTTTTTGCCTCTTCTTCGGCTTTTTCTTCATCTCGGGTGCCTTTTTCTGATTGTTCAGGCCCTTCGTACGATTTTCCCCCTCTTAAAGTGATAGCATTCACTTGGTTTATCTGCTTCTGATTCTTGGGGTTACTCTGGGTATTGCTCGAAAGTTGCCCCGGCTTGTGTTGGGCTCCGAGAGCATCGGTGATCTGACCGACCTAAGTCTGTATGATCTGTACGTGTTTCTGAACTTGGTCCACCTTGGTCTTGACTCCGGCTATCTCTTGCTTCAACTTAGCTACAGTATCATTAGAGCCTTCCATGAACTTGGCCAAAATCTCCTCGAGATTTGGCTTCTTCTTCTCCACCACTTCTTCATCTTGCACTGCAAACCCAGGTGGTGGTTGCTCAGCTGCTTGGGGGTTCGCGTAGGAAAACCCAGGATGGTTCCTCGCGTGATTGAAAGTTTAGGGCTGGTTGTGCTGCTGATATCCTCCACGGTAGTTGTTTTGGTAACCACTCGTTTGTATGAAATTTACAGCGGAACAATCCCCCTCAGATGGAGCTTGCACTGGCTCTACTATAGTGACTGTTTCTCCTGCTTCAGTGCAGCGAAGTCTTCCGTTAACTTTTTCAGCTCGGCTGCCAAATCAGGTTGTTCGGCAACTTTCTCCACCACTTTCTCCTTCTCGACCGCCATCACAGGTCGAGTTCGACTTGAGGACCACCGTTGAGTGTTGTTGGCCATCTTTTGGAAGAATTCCATGGCCTTCTTTCCGCTTTTTGTCATGATGGTGTCCCCCAGTGTGGTGTCCACCAATTTGGCTGTCTTATCATTGAGCCCTTCATAAAATGCCTCAGCTTGTTCCCCCGACGGAAAACTATGTCCGGGACAGGCTCTCAGTAGATCTTTGAATCTTTCCCATGCCTCACTGAAGCTCTCGTCAGGCCTTTGAGCGAACCTGATGATTTCCTTCCGTCTTTGCCAAATAATATTCAGAGGGAAGAAATTCTCCAGAAACTCGTTTGTCAGTTTCCGGCACACAGTTTCCGGCACACCTCAGACATGGGAAGCTAGAAAAATTACTACGAGCTCTACGGAAGTACAAGTCCGCCATTGGGGGGACATTGAGAGACAGCAAGGGAGTCGGCCCCTCATTATGCACCCACAAGGAAAAAGACGCCAAGAAGTGGGGGATGAAAGTTGTCAAGAACAGAGAAGAAAAGGAGGTCGCAAGGAGGCTTGCCTGGACCCGACCTCCCTTATGATGATTGAAGACTCCGGGGGATAAAAAAGTTGATGTCTGAGATCAACTACCAGGTATCGTTGCCTCTCTAGTCTGATTTTCAAACTTATTCCACTCTTCGAGTTGGAAATAAGTTTGGGGGATGTGGACAAGAGATGGAACGTCCTATCTTTTATTTGTTATGCTTTCTGTCTTTAATTTTTCGTACCTTTCTATTTTATGATATTTTGTGAGTAAAATTTTTTAGTTTTGAGATAACCTGAATGAGATTGTGAGATTAGAATTGATTGAGGGTTGAGTATTGAATTGATTGAGATTGTGGTTAGATGCCTATAAATGTAGAATACCGCATGATACGACTGATTTGACACTTATACTTGCATGCTGATTGAGCTGATTTGAAATTGTCCGTGGAAGAAAATTTTTGAATCCTTGTGTGAGAATTTGAGCCTTTATTTCGTTTGATGTGAGATTCACTTGTGTGTTTTGATTTCTCTAGAACTTGCATATTTTCTGTGTTGAGACTGCATAGTGTGCATGATAACTGCAGTAAAGCGGTTAAGCAAATAAATTTGTAATTACACCCAAAGGTGGTCAAACCCACAGGGACTGTGCAACGATGAATCAAAAGTACTAGCTATAAATCATAGACCATAGATGTTTGAGGAATTTAAAAAGGGGTTTTGTTTTGAAATTTAAAGATGACAAGTGTAGAAAAACAAAGGGTTTTGAAAACAATTAAAGAGAACACAGATCCTAGGGCTGATAATCTAATCATCAACATGCAAATATCAATCAACTCAGCAATGGGGAAAACATAGATTTCTGTGGATTCAATTCCTTGGTCAGGCAATTAAATCCTAGATCATTAATTAGTGACTATCTCCTCTCGATCTCAAGAACACCAAATTAATTAATCTCAATAATTATCTAATTAATTCCTATGTTAGTTTCTTCCTTTTGAGACAGAAAACAAATACAATTAATTCTCTATTCCTGTTAACAATTTTCATCTCTCGATCCATCAATTATTAACTATAAACTTAGATCTCAATTCACCTCTCGGTCCTTCTTTTAATCTAGATTATTAAATTAAATCAGAGAATTAAACCATGCCTTATGAGTTGATATCAATTAAACATGCATAAAAAAATCATAACCCTAGAACCTGTTTAGGGTTCTAGCCACAAAACATGACTAGAAATAAAGCAAACATATTATTAATTGACTTACAAATAAAATAGGAACCTTCAATGTCTTGAAAAACTCCAATGTATTCAGCAAAAATAGAGAAAGGAAGATATAATTTTGTGCCTGAAAGTTCGAATTTATAGAGGGGGAAAAAGACCTAATTTGGGTATTGGGTCAAAATAGCAAAAACTGCCAAAACAGGCCCAAAATAGCTTTTTCGGGCTTCTGTGTCGACCGAAAGGCAGGCTGTCGATCGACACAACCATCCGGTCGAAATCCGGGATGAAATTTGTGTCGAATCTTGAAATTTGGTATCTGTGTCGACCGACACAAATCCTGTCGCTCGACTCAGAAACATCTGTCTGCGAGGTCTCACGGTTTTGGCATAACTTCCTCTCCCGAACTCCGATTGACCCAATTCCAGTTGCATTGGAAAGCTACTTCAAAGATCTTTCCATCCATGTGCTCCATTAGCTTAGATTCCATATGTGGAAGAAGTCGTGACTATTACTTTGAACATCATCTGCTTTCGGTACAGATTTCCAATGATTTTGGCCTAAAACTTGCAAAATTCACCCATCAAAGGCATAACACCCTCTAAAGTAGACTCATGCACAGAAATAAGTAAAAATTTAACATAAAACACTTGAAACAATGGAGAAAAATATAGATAAGTGAGTATAATATGAGCTTATCAAACCCCCCAAACTTGAATATTAGATTGTCCTCAATCGAAGAAAAGAAGAAAGAAATCTCAAGAAGTTGAAAGTGCAATGCCTCACGAGATTCATCACAATCAAGGTTCATCAATCCACATCATACAAGCAATTGAAAGAGATAAGATATCCATCAACTTTGGAAGACTCACAGGAAAGTGTATCGCTCATCACACTCAAGTGTTTGGGTTTCTAATGAAAGCACTCACAACATGTATGAAGAAATTTCTACCATAGGCTTGCAAGAGTTCTAAAATCTCGACTGCTAAAATGTGCACACAATTCAAGAATCAAAAAGGACTTTTGATAAGGTTGTAATGTAGGGTTTTTTTGTGAAAGGTAGGGAAATATGGCCAAGTGACTCAAAATCAATTAAGTGCGTCCACCTCATCAATCTTAATTCACCTTCTTATAAACATCTACCCTTCTCCTTAAATTTTCCAATTCAACTCAAACATTTTCTTTTCTTTTAGTTCTTCTTTTGAATCACTTATACCCAATCAAAAGTTAACACATGATTTATTCATAGGGCTTATGAGAATTCTAATTTATTTTGAGCTATACAACCTCCCATCTTTTATTCACCACGATACTACAAATTTCTTTTCCACAACACAAACAGAACTACCCTTTCTTCCATCAATCTTATAGACAAGACAAAAACCATTATAACTCCATGTAAATCTCATAGACAAGACGAAAAAATGGAGTTAGGCACAATGGGGCTTACTAGATATAATTTCAACAAATGAAGGGATAGTGTTTGGGATTGGGCTAACAAAGATGGCCTAAGATCATTTTCTATCCTTGTGCACACTATGCAGTCTCAAAACAGAACAAAAGCAAGTTCTAGAGAAACGAGAACATACCTGCGAATCTCTCATGAACAAATAAAGGCTCAAAAACTCACTTGGGTTCAAAAATTCTTCCTTAGTCAACTTCAATCCACTCAAACATCATGCCAGTGTAAGTTTCAATTAGACCCTATCATGCGGCATTCTACATTCATGGGCAAATCAACCACAATCGAAATCAACTCAACTAATCAAAGATCGATTCCAAACATTGCATATAATGCTAGAGGGTTCAATTACTTGAAGATTTTCCTCACATACTATCTATATTTTTTTTATTGGCAAAAATTTAAATAAACACACCAAATCAAATAAATGCAATAAAAAATAAAGCAAGTAAATGATAGAAAGTTCGAATTTCTTGTCCACATCCCCCAAACTTATTTCGAACTCGGAGAGTAAGAAAGAGTTTGAAAATCAGAAAAGAAACAGAACTGTACCGGACTGTCGATCTCAGACATCGACATTTTTATCCACCCGAGGAATTCAGCGCTGCGCGACGAAGAATTGGTGCTGCTGGCACTCTGTGCCGATCGACAGGGGGGCTATCGATCGACACAGAGCCTTCTGTCGACTCCTGCTGCTGTCGATCAAAGTGTTCTCTATGCGCCATACCTTTGTGTCGATCGACAGCCGGTCAGTCGATCGAAACAGAGGCAAGTCCTCCAAATTTTTTTTTCTTTTCAAAATTAAACAACAAAACCAATAACAAAGTAAAGGCAGAAAATACAAATAAACAACTACAAAATTTGAAAGGAATTGAAATAAAAATAGATAACAGTTGGGTTACCTCCCAACAAGTGCTTTAGTTAACGTCGTAGCTCGACGATACCTATTTTCAGAACCAGGGTGGGCTAGTTCGCACTAGCCTCCCATGAGAATCCACCATATAGACCCACTGATCTTGGATGACAGCAGTGAGCTCGTGAAGAGACGGTGTAATTGACAATTTTGCCGACTCGTTCCCTCGCTCCCATCTTTGAGCAGCTTGGTCTTCTTTGAACTCCTCACTTGCTTCTTCTTCTTCTTCCTCAGCTGCTTCCTCTCAGAATGTGATTCTAAAGCATTCGGATTGTTGCCGGCTTGTGTCGAGCTTGAATGTAATCCTTTCCTCATTGCTCGAAGCGTGGTCTCCCCACCATGGCAATCAATCAACGCAGCACTAGTGTCTAGGAATTCCCTTCCCAAGATGAGGGGTGTACTTCCATCTTCCTTCATATCCAAGACTACAAAATCTGCAAGAAAAATTAGATGACCCACACGAATGAGAACATCCTCAATTATACCTTTCGGGCGAGACACAGATCGATCTGCCATCTGCAAAGTAATTATAGTCGGCCTCAACTCTCCAATCTTGAGGCGCTGGAAGATAGAGAAGGGCATTAGGTTGATGCTGGCACCAGTGTCGCACAACACCTTCTCGAACTTGAATCCCCCGATCTCAACTGGAATGGTGAATCATCCTGGATCACTTTGTTTGATTTGAAGTTTCTTCTATAGGACCATGCTGCACTGCTCGTGAAGCTTCACGGTTGCATTCTCCACGAAGTGTTTCTTTGAGCTCATCAGCTTCCGGAGATATTTCATGTAACCTGGAATTTCAGAAAGAGCTTCAATTAGTAGAATATTAATGCTCACCTTCTTCAAGTTCTCAACAAAGCGAGAGAACTTGGACTCCTATTTCCGCTTGGTGAATCTATGAGGAAATGGCATCGGAGGTGGCCTGGCAGCATCGGAAGTGGAAGAATGGTGCTGCAGCTATGGTCGTGTCGACTAGCCTTTGTTCTGGTCTGCCTGTCGATCGACAGGGGGTGTGTCAATCGACACACCCTCTGCAGTGCTGTCGATCTCCTACTCCGAGTCTGTGTCGACTACCTTTTCTGGGCCTCTGTGTCGATCGACAGGATTCCTGTCGAGCGAAACAGAGGCCGGCTCTGCTGGGTCTGCTTCTTTTCTTCCCCCAAACTTGCTTTGGGGCATGCTCGGACCTTTGTAGCTCTTTCCGAACCTCAGATTCACAGCTTTGCAATCTTTGTGGTTCTTGGGATTTCCCTCGGTGGTGCTTGACAGCTTTCCGGGAGTGTGTTGCATCTCGATAGTGGTAGCAATTTGACTCACTTGAGTCTCAATGATCTTGACGTGCTTGCCAAACAGGTCCATCTTGGTATGGACTCCTTCCACTTCTCTCTCGATTTTCCCTATTCTGTGGTCCGAAGCCTTGATGAAATTCTTCAGCACTTCGTCGAGGCTATCCTTCTTCTTCTCCACAATCTCGCCATTCTGCACATCAAAATCAGGAGGTGGTTGTTCGGCAGCTTCAGGCTGAGAGTAGGAGAAGCCTGGATGAGGTCTAGGATGGTAGTGTTGGTATCCCCCTTGCCGGTACTGATTCTGGTAGCCACCACGATTCATGTAGTTCACGTCGGCGATAGGGTCAACTTGTGCAACAGAAATAGAAGCAGAAGTTGTTAGTTTTTCAACCTCCCCCTTGAGCTTCTCAACCTCTTTCTTCAATGTGTCATCCTCCTTTGCCTTGATAGCTCGAATCTGTGGCCTCCTTGGATTCCCCCATTTTTGATCATGTAAGGCCATCTTTCTGAACAACTTCATGGCCTTTTCTGGTGACTTGCTCATCAATGAACCTTCAGCTGCATAGTCCACCGACTTCTGGCTTTCCTCGGTCAATCCTCTATAGAAGATATGAGCCTGCTCCTCAGTGTCAACTCCATGGCCTGGGCAGCTCCTCAACAACTCATTCCACCTTCTCCAAACTTCGAACATAGACTCATCCATTCTCTGGTGGAACTGCAAGATTTCCATCTTTTTCTGAATAATCACTGATGGTGGGAAGAATGCGCCGAGGAACTCTATTCGGAGATCAGCCCATGTCTGAATGTTGGTGCAGTCCAGAGCGGTGAACCAAGTTCGCGCCTGAACCCTAAGTGAGAAGGGGAACAGACGAAGCCGGATCACATCCTGAGAGACTCCATTCTTCTTGATGGTATCACACACCTCCACAAACATCCTGAGGTGGGTGTACGGATCCTCCACTGCTCGGCCCCCAAATTGGTTCTGCTGAACCATCTGAATCAAGCCGGTCTTGAGTTCAAAGTTATTAGCGGCAATGCCAATAACAAATCCCTCATTCTCGGGCTGTGGTCTATACTTCTTGGCCATAGCATTGGGGTCCTCATCATCGGAATCCTCTCTCTGGGCTCTCTCTCTCTCCCTTCTTTCGGCCTCGCGCCTTTCTGCTTCCCTTTCCTCCAGGAGTTGCCTCATGACATCCTTCATGTGGTTGACTTCATGGACCAATAGTAGGGCATTCTCCGGAGTAATCACTGGCTGGTCATTCTCAGTTCCCCCATCATTGTGGCTCGGACTTGCCATGATGGTTTCAGTGGTTTGCTTGGCTTTTCCCTTCTTTTTTCTGACGGAGGCCTCGATTTCTGGGTCAAAAGTCTCGAGTGGCTTGCCCTGGGCCCTTGTGTTCATAAACCTGCAACAAAAACAGAAGAAAACAGAAAATCAGCAGCAGTGTCGATCGATAGAGAGGCTGTCGATCGACACGGGGGCTTCCTGCACCTGTTTCGGTCGACAGAGAGTATGTCGGTCGAAACAGAGGCCGGAAACTGAAAAAAAACTGAATGGGAAAAAGACGAAATTCAAACACTAAAAACCAAAATCAACAATTCAAAAATGAAATCAGAACAAGAAAACTTTCAAAAACAAAAATAAGAAAGAAAATAACAATAAAAATAAATATACAGCCTCAATCCATCAGATCTAAAAATAAACTAATATTCAGATAAATTTGACATTCCCCGGCAACGGCGCCAATTTGATAACTGCAGTAAAGCGGTTAAGCAAATATATTTGTAATTACACCCAAAGGTGGTCGAACCTACAGGGACTGTGCAACGATGAATCAAAAGTACTAGCTATAATTCATAGACCATAGATGTTTAAGGAATTTAATAAGGGGTTTTGTTTTGAAATTTAAAGATGACAAGTGCAGAAAAATAAAGGGTTTTGAAAACAATTAAAGAAAACACAGATCCTAGGGCTGATAATCTAATCCTCAACATGCAAATATCAATCAACTCAGCAATGGGAAAAACATAGATTTTTGTGGATTCAATTCCTTGGTCAGGAAATTAAATCCTAGATCATTAATTAGTGACTATCTCCTCTCGGTCTCAAGAACACAAAATTAATTAATCTAAAAAATTATCTAATTAATTCCTATGTTAGTTTCTTCCTTTTGAGACAGAAAACAAACACAATTAATTCTCTCTTCCTGTTAACAATTTTAATCTCTCGATCCATCAATTATTAACTATAAACCTATATCTCAATTCACCTCTCGGTCCTTCTTTTAATCTAGATTATTAAATTAAATCAGAGAATTAAACCATGCCATATGAGTTGATATCAATTAAACATGCATCCAAAAAGAAATCATAACCCTAGAACCTGTTTAGGGTTCTAGCCACAAAACATGACTAGAAATAAAGCAAACATATTATTAATTGACTTACAAATAAAATAGGAACCTTCAATGTCTTGAAAAACTCCAATGTATTCAGAAAAAATAGAGAAAGGAAGATATAATTTCGTGCCTGAAAGTTCTAATTTATAGAGGGGGAAAAAGAGCTAATTTGGGTATTGGGTCAAAATAGCAAAAACTGCCAAAACAGGCCCAAAATAGCTTTTTCGGGCTTCTGTGTCGACCGACAGGCAGGCTGTCAATCGACACAACCATCCGGTCGAAATCCGGGCTGAAATTTGCGTCGAATCTTGAAATTTGGTTTCTGTGTCGACCGACACAAATCCTGTCGCTCGATACAGAAACATCTTTCTGCGCAGACTCACGGTTTTGGCCATAACTTCCTTTCCCAAACTCCGATTGACCCGATTCTAGTTGCATTGGAAAGCTATTTCAAAGATCTTTCCATACATGTGCTCCATTAGCTCAGATTCCATCTGTGGAAGAAGTCGTGACTGTTACTTTGAACATCATCTGCTTTCGGTATGGATTTCCAATGATTTTGGCCTAAAACCTGCAAAATTCACCCATCAAAGGCATAACACCCTCTAAAGTAGACTCATGCACAGAAATAAGTAAAAACATAACATAAAACACTTGAAACAATGGAGAAAAATATAGATAAGTGAGTATAAATATGAGCTTATCAGTGCACAAGTTAAGAAAATGATCTTAGGCCATCTTTGTTAACCAAATATCCTAAACACTGTCCCTTCACAACAAATTTTTCCCTAGTTAGCTACTTTGAGCCTGTACAATTTTTCTTTCCTTGTCTATGAGATTAAGAAAAGTATTGTCTCACTCAGTGCCCAGAGTAACTCTGGAAGAGTGTACTCACATCTGGTACCGAGGGACTTGATGAAATCAATATAAGAATCAGAAAGAGAGTGCAGGACGATATTGACCTCAGCTCGTCTGCTGATTCGTCCACCTCTCTTTCTGTACCTTTTCATAATTTCCACCATGCTGTCAAAGTGCAGAGATAACGTACTCCCATCAGTCATCTTCTTGCAGGCCAGGTCTTCCACAAGACTGTAACTGACAGTTCATCTCACTTTCCCATATACCCTTATTAGATCCCTCCATATCTCTAAAAAAGATTGGTACTGATCGTACTTGAGCCTTAGTTCTCTGGACAGAGATTTCTTAATAAGAATGCGGGCAAACTCATCAGAAGTCTTCCATCTTTCATAGAACACTCGCTCATAACCAGTACAATTCCAATACTTGGGAGATAAAGGATCCATATAGAGTACACGTGAATGATTTGCAATGTGGAGTATCTCCATGAAGCAAAATTTCCACTCAAGAAAATTCGGACCGGTTAAAGGGTTTGATGTCAAGAGATTAACAATATGATGTATAGACATATCTGAAAACAATAAATTAAAAACACCAATTAAAACATAGTCGCAGAACATTGAAACAATTAAATATTGAAACCTTATGATAAAGCAATATTAATATTTCCTCCGATTTGCCTAAGTATTACTATTGCAAGCCACACATGTGGACGTTTACAACAAAACACTTAACCAGACTGTATCTTTCATTTCCAGTCCTTTAATCCCAATCCATGCCCGAGTTCCTTAAACAAATGGGACTAATAATTGGAGACCTAACCCAAGACCATATTATACTACTGAGCATGGACTTCACAAATGAGTTATACTCTGGACAATATCTAAGCTATCTTTACCACCAAAGCCAGCCCTCCCATATAAGGATCTAATTTAACACACCTGATCCCCATAATAAGGCTGTCTCATTTAATCCAATCCCTAGAGAACTTATGAAAACCCAACACGCAAGCTACACATGTAGACGTTTATGCATGAGCTCCCACTTCTCACATGAATTAAATGTTTGTTTTTAAGAAATCCTATCCATTAGAACTTTTGAATAATAAATTAAGTAAGCTACACATGTAGACGTTTACCTAATAAATTACCCAATTCTAAATAAGGATCGCTTTGTGGAGGTCTTTTTAAATTTTTTAAGCTTAGTAATTTTAAATCATAAGGTTCAATTGCACAAATTATTTTATGTAGCCATAATTATAACTATTCCTAAAATTCTATCATGCAAAGCATGAACCCCGAATTTATAGTCATAAGTACTTACATAAAATAAATCACATAGCATGCTTTAAACTGTAAATAAAAGCAGTGAACGTGCTCTCTATTATCTACAACATGCTTATATGTTGCGCAATTAATTAAACACATATATTATGCAAAGACAGATAATAAAACAAATAAAAAATGTCATCGTGGCCCCATGATACAAAACAAAAATAAATCTAACTATTACAAGTTGGAATTTATTTTACAGATCTTCGATTGGGCTCCTGATCACTGATATTTCTACCAGATTAATTATAGAAACAATGGCAAATAAATTTGTAAACCCGAAGGATATCGATCCCACAGGGAAAGAAATTACGAAAACCTTAAAATACTAAATCATTAGTTCTTGAAAATATTGGTTAGGAATATCAAATAAAAGGTTTTGGTATTTTGAAATCGTAATTCTTTGAAAACGCAAAGTAAACAGAAAATTAAATCGCTTTTGAAATCAAATATGACAAACACAGATTCTAGGGAATTCTACCTATCAAGTATAACATGTATGAATAAATTGATTAATTCCCAAATTTAATTCCTCTTCGCATTGAAACATCAGAAAAGTATTACGAACTTCTTGGTCTGACAATTCGCAAAGTAGATTAGTCAATTACCTATCTCCGCTCGGTCTCAAGATAAATCAACTAACTCCTACAGATCTACAGATTTATTCCTACAATTAATCTCCTTTAGTTATGACAAGAAATCAAATTGTATTGTGGAAATCTCTTTCGATTGAAAACTATCACATGTCTCAAGTAATCAACTAGATAATCCTAATAAGTGATCAGAAAATCAAGATTTAGAATAGCACAGATTTTACAAACTACGAAGGGAAAGGGAAATAATTCAATTAATCAAAACATACATACAAGAATAGTTTAACCCTAGAATCTGAGAAGGAATTTAGTTACACATATTCATGGTAGTATTCATCAAAGAAAAATACAACCTGAACTGCATAAAACTGAAAATCCAAAAAGTCTTCTCGTAGAAACTTGTCTTCAAAAACATAAAAACTAGAAATCCTTCAAACTCTAAGAATAATAATTGCTCTCTCTCTCTAAACTCGAAAAATACATATATTTATAGCAGTAGGAAGATGTATCTAGCAGGAACAAGAATCAGATATGAATCTATCTTCCAAATCCAATTAGAATCAGGATTCCCGCGTGCACTTCGAGTGGTGTTGATCTCACTCGGTCGAGTATCCCTCATCTTCTTCCTCGATCGAGTGTGATCTGACTCGGTCGATGAGGTCCACTTTGCTCCCTCGCTCGATGCTGATTGAACTCGGTCAATGAAGCCTTTCTGCTTCGTCGATCGAGTAAGCCTGCTCGACCACTGAACCTAATTCCTTCGGTTTTTCGATTAGAAACCTGCATGATTAATCAAACACGACATTCCAAGTACAAAATCTAATTCATGCACAAAAATAAGTAGGAAAATGATCTAAACATCACAAAATCATTCAAAGAACTATAAGATAAGTTAGTGAAAATCTTAACTTATCAGCTCCCACTACTGGGACTGAGATCTTGATTTATTTTCTGAAACTGGGCCTCCAAGATTTGATCCATCAGAAAATTGGACAACTGGGCCAGTTGATAGATCGCAGGTGTAGGCACACATTGCAAGCCCAATAGCCCACGAGAACTTAGCCCGATGAGCCACCACCGGCGAACCACCGCCGCCAGCAACTCGCCGCCACCGTAAGGGCTCTCGGAGTCATGCAACAGCCATGCACGTACGTGCATGGTTGTAGCCCACGATCCACCTCCTCCGGTCATTGCCCATTTTGCATGCCGCCGCCCCGACTTGCCCCGACCGTCGCCCGAACCGCCGTTCATCTTTTTCTCCACCGTTGGCTCACATAGGCTCGCCGGAAAACATGCACGAGGAGTGGAGGGGACGCGCGCTCTGGCTCACACCCACAAACCCTAGAGTTTGTTCTGGTTGCGGCCAATCCACCACCACCAATCGCCGTCGCCGGCCTTCGCCTCCTGAGCCATCGCCGCCACCACCTGCTCCGCCCGCCGATGTCGACCAAGGGCGGGAGATGTGCCGCTGTCGCTCGCGCAGGGTTGCGCAAGGCTGCTACGCTCGTGCGCGCGCCCGCGCGCCCTGGCCACGTGCCACCGTCCCAGCCGTCTGCCCCGGCCTCCCTAGCACCATCGACCTCGCCCCGAAACTGCCGCACCGTGCATGGCCGGCCTAGGCAGTGCAGCCGTCTGCCTACGTGCGTACGCGTGCCGTGCATGCTAAAACCCTAGCGTTTCCGCACGAAGCTGCACCGTCGCCACTGCTGGCCACGCCCCTGCTGCCGTGCCCTACTGCGTCTGACCGCCGTGCATGGCATTCCCGCCGTGCCGGCACTGTCACGCATCATGCGGCCCTTCGTTCTTTGTGTTCTTTGTTCTTCGTGTTCTTCGCGTTCTTCGTTCTTCGTTTTACAGATTTAAGTTTTAAAATAAAAGATTACATGGAATAATCCTAATTACAATTTAAAAATGTAAATCTAACCACGGATTTATCTCGTGGGTGAAAAACAAATCCATATAAAAGGGCAGCTTAACCCAAGAACCACGAGGACGAAAAAACATACAATCAATCCATAAACCATCCATTGCATGCAATCAATAATAATGATCATGCATGATCATAGGCAATATTAGTTTTTCGATAGAGCCAATTAATTGAACCTCGCTCTGATACCAATTGAAGGGATTCGTGAACTGAATCGCGAAGTCCATTTACAAAGGATCGTTAATCGTAATATCAAAAATAAATTGCTATGCCTATGAACAATCCTAGCATTCTCCTATATTATTATGCATAAGAAGGTTATGCAGAATACGTGGATCGATGAACTCTGAAGAACGCGTGCGCAGAGATGCCCTTTTGATCCTTCCCACACACCAAGATTTAATTTCCAAACAGATTGAGGAAATTAATCTATAAAAAATAAATGATTTTTTTTCAAAAATAGAGAGAAGAGAGAGAAGAAGAAAAATCCTCCTGATCTGATCTTTTGATTTGTATCCCAACTTGATCTGAAAATCTGGTGAAGATTCTCTATTAGATCCCTTGCCCGGTTGAGAAGCAGAATTTCCTCCTCCGTTCTTAGATCTTGTTCGATCACCACAGCTCCTAAATTCTGGTTTGCTGTGTGCAACTTATGATCTTGTGTGGTGGTGTGTTGTATTGAGATATGAGAAACTGAGGCCTATTTATAGGAAATTCTAGACTCCTATTGGGCTTGAGTTATCATGGGACAGACCAGGGACCAGAATGCAAATAGCAAATAAGGACTATCAATTAATTAATTCCTATATTCAAACCAGAATATAATTAATTAATTAATATTGATTCAAGCCACCAGAGAATCAATACTGTCCTACCTATTTGCTACCACGTTTTGATGTACGGGTTCCATTGGACTCGGTTTATCCCCAAATTTAAGGTTACAAACATTCGTTAATTAATTTAAGCTCTGACAAGCTATTTAATTAATTAACATCTTTAATTCCTGAATCAATCCACTCAAACCTTATCACTTATGCTTGAACTTAATCAGCCTGCAGGACTTTAGCATAACGAACGTTTTGAGCTGTTCAGGGGATGTGGTTACCTAGTTCTGATACCAGACAGTCATACACAAATTGATATCACCCAAGACTGCAGATGTATAGGCTCAACTACAACTAGAACTTTCTCTGCAACTCAAAGCAATACACAATCTATGTACACTTCTGTATCTTCATATAGGCTTAAGATTTCATCGAGTCATAGAGATCTAGATTCTTTTAATGTCAGATAAAAGAATCGATCTCGACTTATGTCTTCATCAACGTGTGATACGTGCGTAAAATAACCTATATTTTGAGGTGTGTTCATGCTTGCTTGTGGCTATTTTACTCCCGTATCATATGTTTTTGTTGTATTTTGGTTGTGTTTTCGTGTTTTGTGTGTTTGATTTGTGTAGGTTAGGTTTTTGGCATAAACAAGCATATTTGGTGGAGTTTTGGAGGAAAATCGCAAGGTTTTGGAGTTTAGAGAGCTCGACCGGCCGAGCGGGTGCAGGACCGGCTGAGCGGGGGTTTTAGAGGGCTCGATCGGCCGAGCGAATGCAGGACCGGCCGAGCGAATCTACAGAATTTGGTTCAGAGAGCTCGACCGGTCGAGCGAGGGCAGGACCAGTCGAGTGAGTACGGGCAAAGATTCGGCTCGGTCGAGCCATGCCTTGCTCGACCGAGCTAAAGTAGTTTTTGGTGGTTCGTGGCAGTTATTGATGGCCCGAGCAAGCCAAACTTTGACCGGGCGATCCGAGGGCCTGATTGCTTGCC
Source organism: Plectranthus barbatus (assembly GCA_026898455.1). NCBI lineage: Eukaryota > Viridiplantae > Streptophyta > Magnoliopsida > Lamiales > Lamiaceae > Plectranthus > Plectranthus barbatus. The sequence goes on along the minus strand of JAPKLW010006020.1, from coordinate 2,386 downwards.
TATAAAAGGGGAAAGAGCAGTTATTTGAGAAAACTTTTGGCACTTCTGTCATTTTTCACATACGATAGTTAGATTTTTCCCTACATTCCATTTTTCTATTCCAATTCATCTTAGTCCTAGAGCATCTAGGAGATTAATTCATCAACACTTGGAAGAGATTGAAGATTAAAGGCTCCTATGTTGATGTTGCTGTCCAATTTGTTCTTCAAAAAGTGGCCGTGGAGGATGCCGATGTGAGCAAGGAAGTGTCTGATGTGTGAGGAGAAGTGTCTGATGTGTGAGGAGAAGTGTTTGGAGTAAAGCAAGACATGGAGTTTATGAAGGTAGAAGTGGCAGAATCCCAGCAGCAATTGGTGTCCCGTGTTAATTCTTTCTCTTCAACCTTTTTGGCGGCGATCAAAGAGGGGGAAGAAAGAAGAATTGCTGAGGCTGCTAAGGAGGAAAGAAGAAGAAGAGGAGAACGCTGCTAAGGAAGAAGAGCGAAGGCTAGCTGAGGAAGAGTTGAAGAAAAAAGAGATAGAACTCAAGCTCAGGAAGCTTGAGATGGAGAATGAAAAGCTTGCTAAGAAGTTGGAGAGGGAGGCTGCTGAGAGAGAGGCAAACAAGGCGTTATATTACAAATTTGTGCATATGACGATGGGCAAATTTGATGAATATGATAAGAAGCCAGCTCCTGAATCCTGAAGCTAAATTTGAATATGTCAGCAAGCTTCAGTAAGATTTTTGCCTTTTCAGTTTCATTGTACTTGTAACTCTCAAATCATATATGAAACTGAATCAGAACTAGACAACTACTCATTGTCCAGCTCCAGACTCCTCAAGATAAATTTGAATATGTCACCAAGCTTCTGTAAGATTTTTGCCTTTTCAGTTTCATTGTACTTGTAACTCTCAAATCATATATGAAACTGAATTAGAACTAGACAACTACTCATTGTCCGCTTCTGACGTTATGCGTGTCTTAGTTGATATACACTATTCGTGTATTCAACAAAATTGCACGTGGATTATCGTATGAATGTGTGTGCTGAGTTATGTCTTTTGATTGGTGGTAAATGCTTGTTGTTTTATTGGGTGCTAAATTCTCTAGCATATTCCTAAGGAGCATTTACTTGTGCTTAATCGAGATTATTTCCCAGCTTTTGTTGAGGGGGAATTTATTGAAACCAATCTTTGCTAGGATTAAGTTGGTTAAATTTTGAGTTAGATGACTTGACTAGATCTGATACTTGTATTTGAATTTCTTGTAAACTCAGAAATTTATCCTTCTTAGATTCAACAATTGCTAGTAGGCTTTGATCACACCAAAAAGGGGGAAATTGTTGGGAATTATTCCTGAATTTATGTTGTAAATCTCCCTTTAGATCAAATTGTAAAGGTTTTGTTGAATCAAAGACTTAGATATTTTGGTGGATCATTGCTAAAGTCTAGAATAGTCTAGCAACTCATTTGTAAGGTCCTGTTTATGCTATATATCGAGTTTTAATAGATTAGAAGTGGTTTTGGAAGATCGCTGAAGGATTCAGCAATCGAAACGAAGGAAATCAGATTCCAAGAAACTTCGGAAGATCCTGGATGCTAGGAGTGTTCTCAGCAATCACGAAGATGTTGGCTGCTAAAGACGATAACATACAGAAATGACTGCTAAGAAGGTAGTAGTCAAGTGCTAAGAAGAATGACTGGTAAGGAGTTCATAATCATATGCTGAAAGGAAACGATTACTAGGAATACTAACTCAGCAGTCAGAAATAAAAACATAGCAAAATGTTGAAGGAGTCAGCATTCACTAATACTCAGAAGATTACTAGAAGCAGTAGCAATCAGAAATCAAGACTCAAAGTGGTGATTTAGCAACTGCTGAGGTGTCAGCAGTTGGATTCAAAGATAGACTGCTAGAAGATCTTAGCAGTCAAATGGTCTAAGGACGTAGCAGAATGTTCCCAGCATTCTCCAAAAGAATGCTAAGCAAGGAATTATCCAGCAACATCTGCTAAGGCTCCCATTCTGACAAAAGGTACAAACCAAGGACACATGGCTTTCCCGAAGTAGGTGAAAAAGAACTGTACAAGGCCGGAAAGGACGGAAAAAAGTAGTAGCTCTATTGGAGAAAGAGAACATTGTGTCTAACGGGTCTGAAGATTCAAATTTTGAATCTCCAGATATAAAAGAAAAGTCCAAACAAGAGAGAAGGACTACCACTCACGACTACTACTACTACAACTACAACTGCCTCTACGAGAGATAATTTTTACAAGTGAAGCAAAAAAAAAGAGTAGTCAGTTGAGAGCACGTTAAAGAGATAAGAAGAATTTCAAGCTCTCAACAAACAAAAGTGTCACACATTGAATATCTGACACTGTATTCAAGAAGAGATTCCTTGACTTTG